>PVJL010007001.1:0-83936 GCA_004026885.1 Lyroderma lyra
AACAATTCCTCTGTTATCAAAAAAGGTTAGCAACATCATTTCCATTCTAACATTTTTGGCCATGGAGAATTGGCTGACTTCCATTGTGCACTTCGATGCTTTGTTTCAGAGTCACATTGGTACACCCATGTTTCATCACCAGTGATAACATGGACCAAAACATTGTCTTGCCTCTCCAAAAGGTCTTAGCGAGCTTCAACTCTCTTTTGCCTTTGTTCATCACTGAGCTCCTTTGGGACCATTTTTGCACACACCTTTCTTTTGCCAAGTTTTTCAGTTAATATTTTCTTAACTGTTTCTCCATTGATGTTTACTTGGTCTGCTATACTTCTCATGGTCAGCTGATGATTTTGACATGCAATTTGAAGAATTTTTACAATGTTTTTGTCAGTTCTGGTTGTTACTGGCAGCTCTGACCTCTTATCAGAAAAACATCCAATCCATTTGTTCTCTACTGTTTTCTTCATGGTATTTTCCCCATAAACTTGGACTAACATGTCCCTGATTTCACTTCCACCCTTTCCATGTTTAACAAGAAATGTAATGTTTGTTCATTGCTCTAATTCAAGCTCTGACATTCTCATGATGGTACACAAAAACACTCAATAATGAACGCCACTCAGCAAGATACTCCCACACTTCGACACATACATAGCTGTGAGACACAGATACACCAAGGTTATAAAACCTTACTGAGCTGTTCGTACAGTGCTGCCAATGTAAGCGCACAGTGGCAAGTTCACAAACTTAATCATCAGGACTTGTAGACCAACAGACCAATGGAACAGAATAAAATTCCTTATATGGACCCACATAAATATAGTCAAATTATCTTTAACACAAGGGTAAACATGGGTGATACAATAGAGAAAAAGAGTCTTTCAAAGTCCTGCTGGAACAACAGGACTTTGGCACGTAAAAAAATAAATCTAAACAAAGACCTTACACCTATACAACGTGGATCATAGACCTAAATGTGAAACAAACAAACAAACAAACAAACTATAAAGCCCTTAGTAGATGGTGAAGAAAATCTAGATGACCTTGGGTTTGGGAAAGACTGTTTAGATAAAACACTTAAAGGCACAATTTATTTTTAAACTATTGGTAAGCTGGACTTCATTAAAACTAATTTTTTTCTATTTTGTGAAAAACAGTGTCTTGAATTAAAATAAAATTGAAAGTAAAATAAAATTAAAAATTAAAAAAGGAAACCACGGACATGGTTTGCAAAAGACATATCTGGTAAAGGTCTTATCCAAAATATACAGAGAATTCTTAAAATTCCACAATAACAAAAAAAACCACTCAATTAAAAATTTGCTGAAGACCTAAATAAATACCTTAACAAAAACGATATCATGATGCCAAATAAGCGTATGAAAATAAGCTCCACACCCTATGTCATCATAGAACTGCAAACAAAGACAGCAATGAGATACTACTACATAACCTATTAGAATAACCAAAATCTAGAACACTGATAACACAAAATACTGGTGAATATACATAGCAATGAAAATTCTTACTCTTATAAGGAAAAGCTATTATACTATGATGAGAATGCAAAATGGTATTGCCACTTTAGAGAACAGTTTGGCATTTTCTTATAAAACGAAATAAACTCTTACCATACAATCCAGGAATCATGCTTCTGGGTTCTTTTCCCAAAGGAGTTGAAAGCTATATCCACAAAATTCTACACACAATGTGTATAGTAGTATTTTCAAAACTTGAAAATAAACAAGAGATCTCTCAAGTAAGTGAGCAGATAAATGAACTCAGGTACAATCAACCAATGCAATATTATTCAATACTAAAAAAATGATCTACCAAACCATGAAAAGACATGGAAAAACTTTAAATAAATGTTACTAAGTGTAAGTAGAATCTGAAAAACCTACATATGGCATAATTCCAACATATGATATGACATCCTGGAAAAGGCAAAACTATGAACACAGTTAAAAAATGAATGGTTAGCAGTGATTAGGTTGGAAGGAAGGGACAAATAGGCAGACCCCAGAGGATGTTTAGACAATAAAATTATGATACTGCAATGGTGAATACATGTCATTATACATTCACCCAAACCCATAGATTACATAACACCAAGTGTAAATCTGAAAGTAAACTATGGACTCTGGATGATAATGATGTGTCAGTATATGTTCATTAATTGTAACAAATGTACCACTCTGATAGAGGATATGAATAACTTGAAGTTATGCATGTACAGGGACAGGAAAATAAATCTCAGTACCTTCTACTAATTTTTCTGTGTACTTAACACTGTCCTCAAAAATAAAGTATAATAATATAAGATAACAAAATAACATAAAATATAAAATAAAACACACACACACACACAGACAATAATACTTGGAGTTCACAGAATTGGAAGCACTGCCGATTCCCACCCAACTGATTAGAAAGTCAAATGAGTACAGGACTTTGGCAGAGTACTCAGAAGGGTCTCATCAAAGTAATTCACCCTAGAATAATGGCTGCTCTAATCCCACTTAATATATATTAAAAGAATTATGAAAATGATTAAGCTATTTCCAAATATTATAACTGTATCCCAGAAAAAAAACAATATTTTTAGAAGCACAAAAATGTCCAGCACCCCAAGGTAAAATTTACAATGTTTGGCATCCAACTAAAAACTTCCAGCATTTAAAGAAGCAGAAAATTAAAATCTAAAATGAGGAAAAAATTATGCAATCTAATCTTATCCAGTATCAACAGGCATTTGAATTAGCAAAGAAAAAAATCCCAAATAGTTATTACAACTGTGTTCTATTTGTTCAAAAAACTAGAAGTCAAATTCAACATGTTAAATAGAAAAAAAAATACATATATAATAAATCCGACTTGTACATGTAGAAATTAAAAATGTCTGAGATAAAATATAGCACACTGGATGAGATTAGTGACAGGTTAGCAAGTTTAGATATCAAAGAAGAAAAAACTAATGGTTTCAGCACACAGCAGTAGATATTTTCCAAATGAAATGCAAAGACTAAAAGATTCTACACAAAACAAAAGAAACAAAAATGAGGACACCATCAGCATCAGTAGTCAAAAATGCAACTTCATTTAGCCTAAATTATGTATAATTTAGAGTATCTGAAAAAGAGAAAGGAAAAATATTTGAAAAAGTAATAGCAAACATTTTTTTCTAAATTTAATTAAAATTATAAATTTTAAGATTTAAAAATTTCAAATGATCCTGATCACAACAAACATAAAGAAAAATACACCAAGACATACGATAATAAAATTGCTCAAAAACAGTGAATCTTAGAAACACCTCAAAGGTGAAATGAAATAGACTTTTTCAGTCATACAAAAGGTAAAAGAATTCATTATCAGCAGACATGCACTACAAGATTATTATTTGAAAACTTTCCAGACAGGAAAAAAAATGATACCAGATGAAAAAGTGACTACTGTAAATGGAATGAAAAGCATCAAAATAGGTAACTATATAGGTAAATATATATATATATATATATTTGACTCTCTCTCTCTCTCTCTCTCTCTCTCTCTCTCTCTCTCTCTATATATATATATATATATATATATATGACTTTTTATAATATCTCATGTATATTAGTACATTTTTATATGTACTACTATGGGTATTAATATTTATATATAAACACTGATATAAAATAGTGAACACAAAAGCTCATAGTTTATATCTGATCTTAGAATATTCACCAAATTGATCACATGTTTAGCTGTAAAGCAATTCCTAACAAATTCAAAAGACTGAAATCATGCAGAACATATTTCGATGCATATTCCAAATTGATAACTAGAAAATTCCAAACTGTTTGAAAATTAAATGATACACTTATAAATAACTGAGTTAGAGGATGTATTTTTAAAATACGTAACATATGATGGTTTTATATTTAAATATGTGACGAACTAATACAAACTTTGGGAAATAGATAACCCAAGAAAAGTGAATAAAATACTACACATATCCAAATATCTTGTAAACATAAAAACTTGTTCATTTTCATCAGCCATCAGGGAAATGTAAATTAAAATAAAATATACTGCCATTACACCCCACTAGTATTGTCGTGTCCAGCACGACACGGGCGGTGGGAACACGGGAAAGGCAACAGGAAGTGATGAAAGACACTAGCCAAAAATATATTACAAGCGGGGCGGGTGCCTCAAATTGGGCCAATGCATAGATTTATTTGGATAGAATGAGGAGGTGAAGCTTGTATGGGGAAGTAAAAACCTTCCTCTTTCCAAGGTCTGTGACTATCATGCCTTAAGGCTGTTCCTGAAAGTCCCCATTGTGTTCCAGCACTATTGTGCCTTTACACATATACATAGCCCCAAGGCATGGAGTCATTGTTATTATAAAAACATCCATTAAGGGAGGGAATGGCTGAGCTCACTCTATCAGATCTCAGGCTGAGCTGTACTAGGGAAGCAAGGCAGCCAGGGGGCAAGGGATTAACCTCAGAGAGGGTGAGGGGCTGTGCCTCACCTCTGTGGAGCCCAAGCTCTCTCCTGATGGCCCCTATGTGACTGTGCCTGTCTTAGGTTGTTCCTCCCTTGAGGAATCTTACCGGTCAATGACTCACCAGCCATCCTCCAGGGCCATACAAGGTGATGTGAGATGTGTGAGTGAGGGAGAAACAGTACTCCCAAGAGAGGGTCAGTTCTGTTTCCTAAATATTCCATGTCCCTGTGGCTTCCATGTTTAGTTCCTGCCTTAGGATGTCATGGGGAATCCATGAGAGTTGGGGGAGACAGACAGCTTGGCAGCTGTAAGGCAACACAATATAGCTAAAATAAAAATATCTGTTAAAGTTAAACTTTGATGAGTATGTGGGATCTGTCATACACTGATGGTGGAATGTAATTTATTACAACCACTTTGCAAAACTGGCATTGCCTACCAAGTTGGAAAACATACATACCACATGACCCCGCAAATGTATTCCCAACTATATAGCTAACCTAAATAGGTAAATATGTTCAACGAAAGACATATGCTGAAATGTTCATTAGCAGCTTTCATTGTAATTGTTAAAGATGAAAACAATCTACATTTCTATCAACTGTAGATGAGATAAACCAATAGTGATCTTCTCATAAAAAAATAAGACACTTTTGCTTAACGTGAAAACATGAATAAAACTCACAAACATAATATTAAATGAAAAAATCATCATAAAAGCATTTATACTATCTGATTTAATTTATATGAAGTGCACAATAAAACTACTCAATGTTGATAAAAGAGAAGAGAGGTTAGTGACTGGGGTGGGGGCGTTTCAAGGCAAACCACTGAGAGATAGTGAGATTCTGTTTTCTGACCCAGAACACAGGTGCACAGGTGTGCTTATTTCGTGAGAATGCATTGAGCTGAACACTAATGATTGTTCATTTTACTATATGTACATTATACATCATTAAAATGTTAACTTAAAAAATAACCATATCTTTCTGCTTCCATATCTATAGTCTTTCCCTTAAAATAACTGTGTTGCCTCCAAGTTCGTAAGTAGATGTGACCTAAATGCAGGAATGATGCTGATGATTAATAAAAGTTCATTAGTGACCTTCTCTCACAGTCTCTTTTAATTAGGGCAGGTGGCAAAAACGAAATTACATATGAGTATACAATGCAGTCTCTGTCCTTTTGGGGCCTCTAGTCAAGTTGGGAATATTTTTTTTAAATAATAATAATAAAAGGGAAGATATACATGTCAAATAATGACATGTAGTAATAGACGAGTGATAGAACATAAGTATTTAGAGAGAAAATTTAGTAATACAACCATGACAGAAAGAAGAGTCAGTTTTCACTTATACGGGGTATAATAAAAGAAGACCTTAAAGAAAAAGGGAGTATGTTTTGGGGGGCAAAATTTATAGCCTAAAGATAGTTTTTTCTTAAATTAGCCACCAGTGTCTTATGCTCTTTGTAAAACACTCACATACAGCAGAAAATATTTACTAGTTAAATGTCAAATTATTTCTTATTTGCTATGTATTCTTTCAACAAACACATAGAAACTAACATATAAATGTTGATGATTAAAATTATCAATATGCTTTTTGAATATTAAAAGAAAATAGCATTTTAAATAAAAAGCAAGCATCTAATTGCAATGGTGATTGAATTTTAATTAATTTCATGCAAACTAATTATTAAAATATTAATCGATGTATTATTATATGGAATAAGAACATATTAAAATCTTGAGTAATGAAAGTTTACATTGATGAATGCCTATGCTAAGCAAGGTATAGCAACATGAAGCTTATAATTCCAATGACATTTTATAGTGCACATTAATCAGAAATAGAGTGGTGGAGGAAACTTGGGCTTTGTATGTAATGTAAAAACAAAAGATGTATCAGGAGTGGATGGGCTGTTACAAGAACCTTAAAACTCATACAGGTGCTTTTTGATGCCTTTAGAAAGTCAGTTGCTCTGAGGAACACATGACTTTCTAGCATGATAGCCAAAACTCTGGTCCTTAAAGACTTGAAAACCTGTAGAAGTGGACACATATTTTATAGCCATATTTTTATTTTTGTAACTCTTCCTAGCAACCATGTTTCAAGGTGTTTAAAGGGTTTGCAATCTCAAATCAAAGGTTTCTCTAATAATTTATGTCCAAGTCACTAGAGTTAATACCTATATACTTAGTAAATGATGAACATTAAATGTGTTCTAATTCTCTAAAAATTAATAATACTATATGTTTGTGTGTGTCCTTCATCCAAAAACAAAATTTACTAAAGGGGGGGGGGAAGTTTTCTAAACCCACCATTCTAGACAAAATGTTGATATAAAAATTAAGTGAGGAAACATTTCAAAGACATTTATAAATTTAAAGTGTTATATAATTATATAAACAGCATTAATAACCTATGTATTTTCCTTAATTTATAACATCATATCTCAGAGAAAGAAGGAATTTAAGAAACTTCTTGTTAAATGCCAATATTTTACAAATGGGGCAACTAATGCCCACATAGGAAATTTACAGTCCTCGGCTTCATAGCCTCTTAGTGGCAGAGACAAGCCCAAAACCTAGGCCCCCTAATTCCAACTCATGTATTCTCTTTCCGCCAAATCAAACTTCTGATGCTGACTTATAGTAGGTTCTTTATAAATATTTATATCTTAATAAAGCTCAGGTCCTCACTCTTGAGCAGATGCCTCTAAGACTTCTTTCCCTGTCTCTCCTTGCTTTCACTTTTTCACCCTAAAAACAAGGTGATTTGTTCACAAACTGAATGCAAACAATCATGTACAGATCAAGAATTTTAAATATGACAAACAGCAGTAGCTGATGCAGAACATTTTCAGGATTCATTGTGCTGCTGTTTTAGTAATTAAAACTGTTAATAGTGGTAAA
This sequence comes from Lyroderma lyra, assembly GCA_004026885.1. Classification (NCBI taxonomy): domain Eukaryota; kingdom Metazoa; phylum Chordata; class Mammalia; order Chiroptera; family Megadermatidae; genus Lyroderma; species Lyroderma lyra. The sequence continues at coordinate 7,419 of PVJL010007001.1, forward strand.
TAAATGTACTCACCCCCAAACAATCTGTGGTGATATGGAGTAATTAATACTAAAATTCTTTGTATGAAATTGATGTTCATTAATTCACTTTTCAGATAATTTCTTCACTCCGTTTAAGAATATTTTCCTCATAATTCTATTATTGATTTTGTTCATTAGTATTTTAAACAAAATATAATTAAATGACCCAAACTATCGCAAATCACTTTTAGTGAGTACATGGATAGGCCATCACTTCTTCGTGTATGTCAGCGCAATAATTAAACACTTTACATAAGCTGTGTGTCTGGTGATACAGGCAGGGCACGCCTCGGTCTTTTTTTACACTATCCTTGGTTTGCAGACTTTTTAATTGTGTTTTTCCCTTAAATAGTGACAGCAAGGGAGGCATACTTTCCTCTCCCTTACCATCTCCTCCTGATTTCTTTCCCATCACCTTTTCTTCACGCAACTCCATTTCAGCCACTTCCATTTTCATCCCTCTCTCGAAGTGCACTTGTCTTATTTGTTTTTTAGATCATTGTCAGGTCCTCCTTGCTGTATGTTCTGAAGTTCCTGCTCTACCTCCATCATAGTATTTTTAATCCTATATAAAAATCACATATACCCTACACATTAAAAAATATAAATTCCACCCTGGTTCCGAAAACTCTATTGGAAATATAGTGCTTAACACAACCAACAGAGACCTTGACCTCATGGAACTTGCAGTCACCAGGCTGGGAGACTTACCAACTGTAACTCCATCATTAGCTGTACACAAAATACTATGAAATAGGAATACAGTAGCTGTATTGACAGCTCCAAACAAAATTGCTGCCTTAATTTTTCAATAAAATGGAAAATGTTATTTTTTTTCAAACATTGTACATATACATATAAAGAACTCCTGGGTCAACTTGGCACATGAATGGATGTTATCTCAGAAACTTCCCTAGGCCCATGTGAAAAATCTTAAACAGCATTCTACTTCTCTGTACCAACCCTGAAACACCACAACTTCCTCAGATTTTCACAAAAGCTAATGAGTTTAGTTTTCATTTAAGACCTATTCTAAATGTATCTTAATTGGAGTATGAACTTCTCTTCTTCCTTGAAGTGAACTCACTCCCAACATGCACTTTATCTTAGAGATTTGCAGATACCTTTTCAGAGTCATTTGGCTTAACCATCATTTCTCCTTTGCTAATGAAAACTTTCTCCAATCTATTCAGGTCCAAATACCGAGAGAACACAGAAATTAACCTGAGAAACTTAGGATGTTTTCTGGTGTTAATAATATATACCAGATCAGGGTTAAAGGTAGAGATGTCAGAAACTTAACTTAAAGGCATATATTTTTTACTGAGACTTTCAGAAGTTCCAAAAACTCATTCTTTTACAAATTTTTATAATAACCTTCCTGGTATGTCTCCTATTTCTCTCTCCATAGTAATATATGTCTCTAAAAAAAGTGGTGGTTGCATCAAGAAAAATGTCTGATTTCTGCCCAGTTTAACCACTAAAGTCTCATCATATATTGTTCATGTGGTTTCTCGGTAGCCTATGGATGTAGTATCTACCATAATGATACATTCTACGTAAGGGCCAGGTTCATTCTGCATGCTATACCACAGTTATCACTGAATTACACCCTAAATCCACCATTAGTGAAATCAGAGTAATATCGAAAGCCATAAATATTACAAACTATGTGGGTTTAAAAAAGAGTCAACGTCTTTGAAACAAAGAGTGTTATCATCAAAGGGCTTTTTTTAAACTCAAGTAAATGCACAATCACATAGGGTTATATTTGGGTCCAATTCTAGCAAACTAAGGAAAAAGTATTGACCAATAAGCTTTGACTACCAAAGTCCCATCAATTAAATAGAGAATTCCTAATGACCACACCAATTCTAATTGAAGTTTGCTCAACAAAATTCCTACCTGGTTCTTTTCTTCATCATTTCTTAACACTAGTTTTTCTTCTCACTTTAAATTCTCTACAAAAACAAGAAGATGGTGAGCTCTATGTGCACCAGAAAAATGTGATGTTTCTCTTGTGGCAGACCTTGTCACACTTCTCCTAAGTTACTATACTCGCTCTTTTATCTGTTTGTCCCTTGCCCTTTTCCTGTCATCTTCCGCTTGCTTTGAATTCATGAAATAGCTCCCATACACCATGCGAGGTCTGTTAGATGAGCAGCAACCACTGTTATTCTTAAAATCGATAGTGAAGATTAAGATTATAATTAAATGCTAACTCTCCTTACTTGTAAGGCAGGGAAACTGCCTTTTAATCGCAGGTCAAGTACTTGGCTTTTGCCTGGCAGTCTCTGTATTTGTTAAATAGAAATAGCCAGTAGAAATTTTAATCCTCTTTCAAAGTGTTATTTAAAAAAATGGTCAAGAAAGTCATTTGAAATGTGGAAAATCTCATAATTAATCAGGAGATTTATTGAACTTACTAAGTAATAAAACACAAATGTAGCAGGTTTTCAGAGTTCTGAAAATAGTTTCCCTAAACAAGTTCCCACACATTATTTCCTTCAAGAAAAATGCACAGTTTGTATTACTTTTTGCAATATCTTAGTCCCAGTTGTTTATGTTTTTATTGTTAGACTTAATTGGGGTGACACTGGTTAACAAGAATTACATAGGTTCCAGGTGTACAATTCTACAGTGCATCGTCTGGGTTGCATTGAGTTTACCATTCACTGTCAACTCTCTTTCCATAACCGTACATTTGGCTGCCATTCCATCCTCTCCCACCCACTCCCTCCTTGCCCTCAGGTAACCACTAGACCATTGACTGTGTCCATGAGTTTTTGTTTCTTCATTGTTTTCAGTTTTATATTTCACATATGAGTGAAGTCATACAGTTCTTGGTGTTTTTCTGTCTGGCTTATTTCGCTTAGCATGATGATCTCCAGGTCCATCCATTCTGTTGCAAATGGCAATATTTCATCTTTTCTTACAGCTGAGTAATATTCCATTGTGTATATGTACCACAGCTTCTTTATCCAGTCATCTGTCGCAGGGACCTTTGGTTGTTTCCATGTTTTGGCCACCGTGAACAACGCTGCGATGAACATTGGGGTACATATATCTTTCCAGACTAAAGTTTTCGAATTTGGGGGGTAGATCCCCAGAAGGGGGATTGCTGGGTCATGTGATAACTCCATTCCCAATTTTCTGAGGAACCTCCACACCATTTTCCACAGTGGTTGTACCAGTTTGCACTCCCACCAGCAGTGTACCAGAGTTCCTTTTTCTCCACATCCTCTCCAGCACTTGTTATTCCTTGTCTTGTTGATAACAGCCATTCTCACAGGTGTGAGGTGGTATCTCATTGTGGTTTTGATCTGCATTTCCCTGATAGCTAATGAGGATGAGCATTTTTTCATGTCTCTTGGCCATCTGTACGTCTTCATAGGAGAAGTGTCTGTCAAGGTTTTTCTGCCCACTTTTTAAATGGGTTGTTTGGACTAATATCTAAAATATATAAAGAACTAGTATGACTCAACAACAAAAAAAACCCCAACTGTTTTAAAACTAAACTTCACGTAAGAGCTTTTAGCTTTACAAGAAGCCACCATAAGCATGGATTATTTTATTTTTTCTGAAGATAATTGGTGGAGAGTTTCACATTATTGCTACATCCTTTGAGATCTTGGTTCACAGAAAAGCCAAGGTCCATCTTCCACTACACAATTCTAGCCTAATAGAAAAGTTATATCACTGTTGAAGCCTTGGCCTTTCTTAATAAATTCTGGTAATTACCCCATAAAGAATATTCATTTTTCTCCAGGCATGAAATGATCATTCTGATATAATAGTAAACAATCAATGGCTTTTAGTGTCTGGCTCTATTTCTTCTAGTGTAAGTATTTTAAGGAAAAAATATTTCAATGAATTAATATTTTTTAGCAAAAAGGCAGATGCATCCCTTTTTTCTTAAAAAATTAAAGTTATAAAAAAAATACTTTAGCTAGAATTTTATTTTGTTAACATATAATTTGAAATAAAAGATGCATGTTTAAGTATAAAACAGTAGAAACATTATTTACTTATACAAAAAGTTCTCTGTGTGTGGAAAAGGGTTTTGTTTTTGGTTTTTTGTTTTTTTTTTTTTGCGTGTGGATAGTCCCCTGCTGGGAATCAAACCTAGGCCACAGCACTGACAGCACCAGCGAGCGACAAAGCCTTAAGCCACTACACCACCAGGGAACTCCATGGAAAAGGGTTTACAGACTGTAATCATAAAGTAGTTGGGAGTGACAGGATTTACTTATGAGGAGAGAATAATGCCACAGAATAAAGAGTGGTCCAGACCAAAGGTGGAGCTAGGTCATTAAAGGACATGGTTTGTCCTATTCTATGCTTCTTTCTAGAAACATAATGGCTGAAAATAATATCAGAGGTGGCCCACAGTGAGACCTAGGTTTACCCCTTACAAATAAATGGGTCACTAAGGAAAAGTTATCATCTCTCTGTCTCTGAATACTGTTGACTGTCCATGATATTTTCTCTTTGCTACCCAGCAGTACCTGCTTGCATGGAGAGACTAGTATTCCATGTTATCTGAAATAAAAAATAGATTTCCTAGCAAGTATTCCAAGATAAAGTGTGATAAATGTATGTACATGGAAAGGAATGACGCCAACATTTATTGAGTATCTATCATGTACTAGATTCTGTGTCAAGATGCTTTCATATACGTTTTCTTGACTAATTAACACTGTAGTGTTCAAAAATCCTTGGTACTAAGAAAGTAATAAAAAGAGGTGAAGTATTTATGTGTGCTATAATGTGGAGGAAGCTGGAAATTATGCTAAGTGAAAGATGCAAAGATCCCAAACACAAAAGGCCACACATTATATAATTCCATTTATATGAAATGTCCAAAATAGGCAAATTTATAAAAACAGAAAGTTAATTATTTGTTGCCAGTTGAAGGAAAGAAGTAATGAGAAATAAATGTTCACAGCTACTGAGTTTCATTTTGAGGTGATAAAAATCTTTTAAATCTTATTGTGGTGGTGGCTTTATAACTCTCTGAATATACTAAAAACCCCTAAATTATATACTTTCAAAGAATAAACTATATAGTATGTGAATTATATCTCAATTAAGCTGTTAGTAAACTATAAAAGAAGGAAAGGAAGGAAGGAAGAAGGGAGGGTGGGATAGAAGGAAGGAGGAAAAGAAACCTAAACATTTAGAGAAAGTACAGCACATGAGTGATTGTAATATTAATGGGAGGTATGTCGCATAACTGGCATCCAATTTTTATCAACCTACTAAAGACTACAGAAAAATAATGCCTGGAAATTTTGTTGGAGTATGTTATTCACAGACCAGCTGGTTGGAATGACATGATCAATTTCTTCTAGCCTTTTTATTTCTGTTGTCTTTTTGTGAGTATTTTACCTGTTCGAGAGTTGTGGCTTCTATATTAGAATCTTCTCTAAAATCTTTCAAATATCTATCAACTTTCAGCTTTCTTGCACATTACTAAACACAGGTGTTTAGAACAGTAGAATGGCTATGAATAGAAGGAAACATATATTACAGTTAAAAATGAAAACTGAAAGTTCATACAGATTGGAATTTGAGAGTCACATTGCCATTCATCTGTGTGAACTCAGGCAGGCTGCTTGACCTAGTACAACTTGAGTTTCCCCATCTAGAAAACGGGACTTGAAGTGGTGTCATGACCATTGGGTCATTATGAAAAACAGAGCAGAAAAGTGCTTATCTAAGGCCCTGAGTGAGCTGATGGAGAAGGTGTGGTGAGCTAATGACTGGGATGAACCACCAGAACCAAAGGCTGAGAGAAAGTGGTGGGTGGGCAGATGGAGGAGGCACTGCTTCATTTGAGAATCTGTAGGCGGAAGATCCCAGCAATTGGGGAATAACAAAGAACTCCTCAAGCACCATAAACAGAAGCAATCAGCTGTAAGCACCCACCAAAACCTAAGCACCAGTGGAAAGTCATGGCTGAACTCACCTGTCTCTAGTTTTCTTCCTCCTCCTACCCGCAAATCCCTTTAGCTAAACCCCAAGAGGAAGCTGAGAAACAAGGAGAATGATACTCTTCTTCAATGCAGAGTTCCAGCCCTCAAAAGACTTGAACTAAGAAAAGAATAAAGCTCAAGTTTAAATGAACTTCAGAAGGATGATTATTATATTAGACTGAATATTTTAATTAGTTATTAAACCATCTGACATCTTCCTTTAATAAGATTAACTTAATAAGTTATAAGAACTGTCAAAAATGTTATTCAAAAGATAAGAAAGAGAGAGTACATTCAATACCTTTAACTATGGCAGAGAGAAAAAGTAATTTTCTGCTTGCACCCTACAGCACCATCCCAGTTGTTCAAAGTAATAAAAGAGTACTTAAATTAGATAGATGACATGTAGGTAAGTAGGTAGATAGATGATGATGATAGATACATACATACATACATATTAATACGTACACATACATATAAATATACATGCATGCATGTATACATACATATAATACATAGATGACAGGTAAGTAAGTAGGTAAAGGATGATGACATATAGGTGATAGAGATGATAGAGATAGATAGATAGATGGAAGCAAAAACTCATGGACATAATAGTTTACTGGTTAGTGGTTATCTGAAGATATGGAGGACAGGGGGTGGGGGAGAAGGGACAGGGACACAAATATATGGTGATGTAAAGAAAACTGACACTGGGTGATGAAGACATAACACAACACATAGAAGATGTAATGTAGAATTGTACACCTGGAAATTATGTAATTTTTACTAACCCCAATAAATTTAACAATAAAAAAAAGAATCAAGCACAGAACCTGGCATGCAGTAAAAATGCAGTAACTGCTAGTTCCCTCCTTCTCAACCTGTCCTCCTTTAGGTGTTTGTTCAGAGTAGAAGCTGAAAGTACCAAGTGCTCAGAAACCAGTCTTAGCATGGTTCTAAGCCATAATGAGAATAGGTTTGTCCTGAAAATGCCATCAAAAGTCACCCACGTTCAGGAAAAACTCAAAAACATAAAACCTGGTCAGGGTGGGGAGGGGCATTTGAGCTTCTGAGACACTAGTGTTCTCATGAATCACTGAGGGTTGTTTGGCTGAACACAAATTGGAGAAAACTGGAATGGTAAGTTCCCCTGCCTAGCTGATGTTGCCCCATGCTATCTGCTTCAGGAAGCAGGGGGTTAGAGGTCACCTAGGTAGGTAGTAAATCACAGAATACTTGAGCCTCCAGGGAGAAATAAATGTGGTTTTATGGAGTGTGTCAGACTATAACAGGGGAATTGAAGCTAGTGGGAATCTAAGAGACAGCCTGCCAGGTATACAGAAAAATGGTCCCTGAAAGACCCATCTACCTGATATCTGATGTGGTGGCTCACCAGAATAGAGGAGTACAGAAGCAATTAGCACCAGATTGTACTGTTTAAAGCTGTGACTTAGATACATTCTTCCTGCCAACCCTGGTGCTGGGATTTTGATCTTTTTCTGGAATGGTGTGATGGCTAGAGAAACATATTATATGTATTAAATATATAATAACTGTGTGCTGAGGCTCCATGCTGCCTCCTGGCTCACATAATGTAAGTCCCATAATTCTCATGACCCCTTTCCCAGCACTTCACCTCCACATGTGCACATCACTGCTGACACCTGATGCTTTCTAATAGAGACCTGGGCTGACTCTGACAGTGCATACTAAGGGCTCAATCACTTCATTCCCCAAGACAAGATGGCCATGGTCAGAAAACTTTAATCAGACATCCTTTCTGATGGGTACCCTGACCAGAGTGTCAGGTCTCACCTTTCAGGATTTCCCTTTCCAGGCCAAGGTTATTTATTGTTGTTTTGTTTCATTTCTCATGATAGTTTGATTAGCTATGTTTTTTAAACTGAGAGCTTGAGGGATCATTTAAACTTAAACCTTCCTGTAGCTGATCACACCTTCCCCAAGTGTGGGTCTCTAATGATGATAGCTACCATATCTCTGTTCCCAAGTCAGCCTGCAAGTCACGTCTGTCTCAGTGTTACAAGGTTCTGAGAACTCCGGCCTTAGTGTTAAAAGTGTACTGGCTTTTGAGGTAATTTGGGTATGTAATCAGTCCCACACAAGCTGATCTAAGTTTCTTCATCCCCAAGATACAGTACTTATACCTGCCCTCTTAGTAGCACAGAAACACCAGACAATGTGCCTTAAAGCAGGGGTCCCCAAGCCCTGGGACACAGACAGGTACTGGTTTGTGGCGTGTTAGGAACTGGGCGGCACAGCAGGAAGTGAATGGTGGGTGAGCGAGTGAAGCTTCCTCTGTATTTACAGCCACTCCCCACCACTCTCAGTACCACCTGAGCTCCACCTCCTGTCAGATCAGAGGCAGGATTAGATTCTCATAGGAGCCCAAACCCTATTGTGAACTGCGCATGCGAGGGATCTAGGTTGTGTGTTCTTAGGAGAGGCTAATGCCTGATGATCTGAGGTGGAGCTTAACAGTGAGGCTAATGCTAGCACTGGGAAGTGGCTGCAAATACAGGTTAACATTAGCAGGGAGGTTTGACTGAACAGAGACAATAACTCAATTGCTTGCAGACTCATATCAAAACCCTATCAGTGAGTGATTCTGCACTATAGTGAGTTGTATAATTATTTTGTTCCATATTACAATATAATAATAATAGAAATAAAGTGCACACTAAATGTAATGCACTTGAATCATCCTGAAATCATCCCCCCAATCCCAGCCCTGGTACATGGAAAAATTGTCTTTCTACAAAACCAGTCCCTGGTGCCAAAATGTTTGGGGACTGCTGCCTTAAAGGGTTTCGGGACCCGTAAAGAGCCGCATCGATGTATTTGAAGATGGCACTAGGGTCTTCTCCACTAAAACCTGGCAACTCAGCCTACAACGCCAATTCCACTCAGCCATGCCTTTATTACCTGTCTCTATATTTAGTAGGAATTTTGTTCTACCTCTACCCCATTCTCCCAATACAGTTCATTCTGACACATACTTTTTGTGTGTCCAGTACTTAGAGGCATCCATCATTCTTCATATATTTGTTGTTGCTCCTGTTTGTTTCTTTGACTTGGTTTGGTGTTCTTGTTTTAACACGACCCATGTGTTAGGTTCTGCACTCAGTACTGCAGATAATCATACTACAGAGTTGTGAGTATAGTAAGAAAGCTCAGCACGGGATGCTTGGGAGAAAGAGAGGAAGCTTTTCTATTCTATGCTGTACTGTCCTTTACCTTTCAGACATGATTATGGCCAGATGGCAAATTTCTAATAAAGAGGTTGAAAGAAACTTGCCATGTTAAAACCTACCTTAGCAAATCCGCTGGAATCAGTGACTCTTGGAGAAATAGAGCAAGTGTCCAACATCATCAGTGCCAAATGGAGATAAGACCATGTGCGAACAAAACCTAAAGGGGCTATTTTACATTTAACTATTCTCTAGAGAACCTACCAGGAGCTGTTAGAATGCCAGGTTCCTTTTTCCAGTTTCAAGCAAGGGGATAAACAAATAGCCCCTGACAACAGCTCATGAAACATAAGGAGAATCTCAGAGTGGATATTTATCATGCAAACAACAGCGCGTGGCCATGAATTCAAGTTGCTCTCTCTTTGGACTGTAGTGGTAACTGAGTAAAGGAAAACGGACGGACACTCTTGTTTGCTTCAGCAAAGCCTTAGAAATCACAGTGCTTCTCTAAAACTCTGATCCTGTGATGTTGCTTGACTGCAGAACTTTCTGGTAACATGATTATTTATCTTGGATGATGATGCTCCTCATGAACATAGCATGTGGTTCAATTCTGTAATCCCCACCATTGTCACTTTACCCAACATGAAGCAGAACTCTGTAATTACTTATTGGGTTAATTTTCTGAATTAATGTAGTATTGATGATGTGAAGCAGTTGCTTTTCAAATTGGGTTTGCAATTTCAGTGGTACTCAAAATACACAATAGTTTCAATTCCTTTGTTTTTGTTTTAATAGTAATATAAAAAGTATAATACAAAATTCAGGATCATTTCATGACCATGTTGTAATGCTGACCCAAGGTTCTAGGGCCTACATCAGTTCTTAAGATGCTATTATACTTTTACTTAGTGATCCCTGGGCTATATGTGTGAAGGGTCTGGGCTTCTGAGTGATATCCCCCTCACTAAGGTCAGAGGCAAGAACTGATGTGGATTTTAGTTCATACTTTTGGGATTTCAGCCCAATGCTCTAGTTCTAGCCTATCCTTGATCTCCCTCACTTTTCTTCCTGCCTGCTTATCAGGAGGACTTTCAAGCACTACTTTCAGAAGCAAAGCTTTGCTAGTAGCAAATACAGTCATAACCAATCAACCAACACTTTTATGTTTCTCATTGCATATATAACTACATAAAGGCAGATTTTAATAACACTATTATCTGAACCTTACCTTCAACTAAACCAAACAATTTTACAGTTATTAAGAGATGTTTATAGTATTTGTAAGGTCTGTTCAAATGCCTAACACACATATTACACTTACATTAGCACAGTGGTACAGAAATTGCCATTGGCAGGTAAGCCTGGACATCTTCATTGCCTGAGACCCAGTAATGTCGCCATCTTTGTTTATGAGTGTTATCTCTTACCTGACAAGGCAATAGTTGTGTGATTAGGGTCCATTTTGAGTGACAGACTACCAGTTGCACAGAAACTATAAATCTGACTCACATAATAAGATTTTGAAATAGCAAGAGTCAACAAATAGAGATTTGAGTGTCATCTGACCTCTGAGCACCGCCTCCAGAACTCCAGTTTGGCCAGTATTCTGGAAGTTTTAGGCAGGCACCACAACAAGCATGCATTTAACAGCAAAGGAATGGACCAACGGGTAGTAGGGAGCTAAATCTACTTCAAGTGGGGCCCAGCTCAGCTATCATATATAGTGTTCTTCGTTTTGATTAAGATTACTATTGTTTTTCTGCAAATCAATAAAGATAATTAAAAATTTGTCATAATCTAGAAAGGAGGTCAAATACTAAGATTTGAACTTGGCATTCATTAATATTACCATGCAAGAATTGCTTGCTGGCAGAATCTTGGTTAAGAATGGAGAATAATTATTTTTAACCAGCTAATAATGTTGTTATTAATATTATTTAGCCCAAAGTACACGTAGGAAAGGAAATCTCTGCTTTATTATTATTGAAGTCAAAATACAAAAACAGATTAAATATAGAACAGAACTTGAGGCTACATCTTTCCACTGTTAAAAGTCAACACTGACAATATTGTTTTAGGAAAACACAATCCATAGACATTAAATTAATTTTGCTAATTTGAACATTGGTTTTGTGTTTTTTGTATGTAATTATTATGTTTGTTTTGGTTTTATATTCCTGTAAGAACTATAAGTAAGCTATAAGCAAAGTTTAAACCTCTATTTGTACACATTTAAGGCACCAACATAATTATAGAAGCTATTTCTGTCCATAAATAGTGTCAACAAGAATTTCATTTTTCTCTAGAACAGTAGTTAAAATTACTTGGATGAGTGCCCTTCAAGTCATTCTGATTTATTGGTCTAATGTTGAGGGGAAGGGGGGCTGGACTCTGTTATTTTTAATACCCAGCTGTCAGTAACCAATAAAAACAATAGAAAAACAATAAGGATATAGAAGATTTGAGCAAGGTTGTTTATCAAATTCACATAATTAGCCTTTCTAGAACATTACACTTGACAAATGTAAATTTACTTCAGTTGCACCTGGAATCTCCACTAAGGTAGATTACACATTGGGATTTTAAAATAAATCTCAACAAACCATAAAATGATTGGAATATTTCATAATACACACATACTGACTGCAACATAATTACATTATAATTCAGTGAAAATAGCATATCCTGATTTCTACTTTTATAAAAGATCCAGCCCAAGAAGGAGGAGCCGTGAGGGGCAGGAACACGGACCCCCTTTGGGCTCATCCTCATGCGTGGACAGCACGATTTTCCTACAGCTGCCCTTCAGATGGAAGTTGGCCTTCCGCAGGTGTGGACAGGACAGGGAGGAGGGCGGAAGAGATTATGATGAAGCAACATGAAATTAGAGGACAGGAAGCACATCTGGAGGGAAGAAAGTGGGCTCCCTAGTGGTACCTGATGGTCAGGGAACTAAACAAGTGAGCTGCGAATCTCGGAAAAGGTGTTTTGACTGAGATGCTTAAAACCCTGGTTGTGGGACACTGCAGAGGTAACCACGAGGCCTACGCAGTGCTGTCCGAGGAATACAGTCTGAGCTGAATGTGCAACTAAATTTTAAATTTTACTAATTTTAAAGTAAATATATCAAGTTGATTTGAATAATATTTAATTTAGCCTAATCTAGCCAAAATATTATTTTAATGTGTAATCAAATATTTAAAAGTTAAAAGTTTGTTTGCACTGCTTAAAAAAATAATAAAAAAGCCAGTCCAAAGACCCCCAAACACCTTCACTGATGTCTTTTTTCCTATACCCCTGTGGCTCTTACATGCTACTATGTCCCTTCTCTACTTGCTTCACATGACTTACCTATGCTGCGTTGTATGTTACGTGTGTCAATGAGAGCAAAGATCCATATCATATTTAGTACCTACTCACAACATGGGACCATGGTTGTCACATGCAAGATGCTCAGAAGTAGAGGTTGAAATGATTAATGCGCAGTTGTTGAGCACATTCTTTGCACAAAACACTAATAGCTTTTCCTGCCAAAATTGCTTGAGGATAGGTGGGTTCCAGACACCTTTGATCTACTTCCCCTACCTGTGTCCAAACATATCCTGTCTCACCACAGCTGCTACAAATGTACCAGTAAGGCAAGAAGAAGCCACAGCATGCAATTTCTTCATTCAGCAAGTGTGTTGATGTAAAAAAAAAAAAAAAAAAAAAAAAAACCCTGTAAAATACAGTTTAGAAACAATGGCTGCATTTCTGAATTTCTCTGGAGCAGCAATTTTCTAGTGTGCCAGTGTCACTGATGACTCAAGGTATTGGTTTGAAGGGCAAAGACGAGCATTGTCCTTCTATCAATTCAAAAGGGAAATAGGCCTGGATCCCCTTAGAAAAAGCCCTTTCCCTTAGTAATGGGATAGAGACAGCCACAAGATGTATCAGGACTGTCTTTGTATACATTTAAAAGTTTAAAACCTTGAGATGTAATTTGATTCCTGGCCACCCACTATGGGTGAGCAATGGAAAGCCATCTGAGAAAGGCAGAAAGACCACACGGCCTAGTGACCAGCTCATTGGTCCACATTTGAGAACAAGGTCTCTAGCCTCAGTCTCATTCTTGACTATACATTAGAATCAGACCAATAAAATCAGAATTTAGAGGAGGGAGACCCAAGCATTAGTCATTTTTGAAGTTCTCCAAGTGATATCAATATGCAACATAATTTAAGAATTACTGAATACCATGGTAGGAATATTCCAGAATTTTCATACCTTTTTACACCTAAATTACCTGAAGAGATCTCCAAAATTGCACATCATGATTAATTTTATGTGTCAACTTGACCAGACCCTGGGGTGCCCAGATACTTGATGGAAGCATCAGCCCAGTAAAGATAAGCATTGACTCAATAAACAGAACTTGCTCAACATATTTTTTATTGATTCTAATTTCTTCCAGGTGATCACCTTTCTTCAAGCACTGAGTGTCTGAGTATCTTCCTGTCTCAGCTCTGTGACTTTCAGGAAACAAGTTGTGATAGCAAACAGTTAAGTGACATTTGAGACAAGTTTTTACCAAACACCACTTGTTAGATATACTTGGTCTGAATTTTAAATCTGTGTTTCTCATTCACGCTGTTATACTGTCATATGAAATTTGAAACTCCTTAAGCAATACATTTGACCTTAAAACACTAGAACGTTTTAAGGTCCCCATCTCCCTCTTTACCCATTCCATCTCTACTACCTTTAAAATATATGCATGAATTTCTGTGTATGAAGGTGTTAATATGTTTATAGGCACAAATTAATGGATGTTTAAGAAATATTTTCTATAACAATTATTTTAGCTTATTTAAATAGCAATTTGACTTTAAAAGATTGCTTTACTTGAATCTGAAACCTTGGTAATAGCAAGTAACTCAGTCAGAGCAGCAAGTATGATGCAGTTATAATTACCTGAATATGTTAACATTTAGGAAACAGTCAGGTGCATTACTGGCCTTTAGAAAAATAGAATGCTTCATGTAGACACTAATTAATCAATAAAATCCTAATTGGATTCTATTAAGTATTGGAAATGACATTTCAATTTAAATATTCCATGTACAACCCTGACCCATTTCCAAGCAGCAATAAAAGCCAATCCAGGTGGTATTCAAATTATAATTATGAATGCTATCTAACCCCCTTCATCTACATTAATATTATAACAATTAAAAGTAACACAGTAAGGAATGAATCAGACAGGTTCTCCTACATAGAGGACTCATTTTGGGGGGTGTTGTTGAGAAATTCATTATTACACAAAAATGGCTTTTGAAGAATATCAGCTTTGGAATTAGAAAACCTAAATTGATATCCATCCTCTACTAATTGTGTATGTAGCCGAGACCAGTGTCTCGCTTTGTAAGCTGGGGAGAGCAGCAGCCATTTTTAGGACTGTGGTGAAGATCAGATTTGAAGTGCATGAATGATTCAGCTGGTGGTGTACTGACTGAAGTCCTGCAGAACATGGCTGATCTACGTGGTTCAGCAGAAGGAAGGAACACTCTTTTTTATGACCTGGTAATCTATATCAAAGATTTCATTAAAAAAATCATAAGCATGCAATTCTATAACATAACAATATTTTAACTACTTAAAAAGGGGCCTTAATTCTCCTGGACCCTGTATTCCAGAATACTGAAAAGTCTGCACTTAGTGGAATCTTAAGATTAACGATTGAGCTCATCAAACCTTATGTGTAATATTAAATGCAGGAACCCTTTTCACTGCATTCCCCAAACACTGTTCCAATCTCTACTTGAACACTTTTATTGCTTCAGAATTTATTTCCTCATGGGGTACCACAGTTTCATTGTTAGAAATGTTAGCACATTCAGAAATTGACCCTCTCATAGACTTCCATTGGGCCTAGTTTTACCATCAGCAATATCGTAAGCCATATTGAAATACTTTTCTAGATGAATTGTTCAGAAAATAGGGCCGAGTGTTTGATAACAGACTTTGGAGCTAAGTGACTCATTCAAATCCTAGCCCTATTGACTAGCTGTGGACCCACTAACTTCTCCTATGCTTTAGTTTTCTCATCATTAAATGCAGACAGTAGTTCCTATCTCCTACTTATGCTACGAATTGTATCTATGAGTCCATTCTATTCATTTCACTTTTCTTATTTACACTGTGCAACACTACTTGTAGAATAAAATGTACAAGCTATTTTCCAGCCCAGTCAATCTTGCCTGCATATCAGTTTATATACCAAGACTTATTGGGGTTATCACTTTGTGAGGTATATAAATGTCTATCATTATGTTGTTTTGTACACTTAAAACTAAAAAAAAAAAAAAGTATCAAAAACAACAATAACAAAAACCCTATTAAATTGGCCATTTTGATGTACATCTTTCTTTGTAAGATGAATTATACCTTCCAGATCTGTGTGACAACAAAATCTTCTTTTCTACCATACAAGTGAGGAAACAGAAGTTTAGAGAGATGAGGTAAGGAGACTTGCTCAGTCACCTAAGCTGGATGTGGTGGGCCGGAGATTACAACAAGCTGCAGCCGGGCATCTGCAGGCTTTGCTAGATAGAGTCTCTGAAGCATCAACCACAGTAAACAAACAAAGGAAACAAGAAGCGATGAGACCAGCCTAGTGGGAAGCTGAGACCTTGGCTTAGACCTGGCCACTGTAAAAAATAACAATGCAAACCAGGTCCAACCTGCAACACAAAATGACGTGATCTGGGAGAAGCCAGAATGTGTAGACAGAGATACTCAGCAGTCAGGCAGGAGACTCATGCTGACTCCTCCTGGGAAAGGCAGAACTTGATTACAGACCTGGTGCTATGATACAGACATTCAACTAGTCAATTTTTTGGATATAGTGGACAATCTGGTAATTAACCACCTCTTTGTTTTTACTTTTAATGTTATTCTAGAACTATTCCTGATTCTCAAGAATAGGTAGATGGTGCTACTAGTTAATGCTACCTAAGTTAAAACTTGTTCCAAAATCACAGCGCATTAGGGAGGAATATTCTAAATGGACCTCAAGTTGACGTAGATTGACTGCTCTGGAGAGCCGGAATGTTATCTTGAATTACTTTCCTAGCATCACAAAGTCAGCAAATAACTAAGGCAGTTCCCAGATTCAAACTTCTTTGCTCCAAATCCCACGCTCTTTCGGCAACAGTTTTTATAATGTAAATTAATCAAAGGTTTCAACATCAAAATTATTTTATTAAGATCTAAAGACTTTTCTTGTATAAGCTACCATTTTAATGATTCGGTCATTTGCTTTCTATATTTCAAATAAATTCTAATATAAATGGCCCTTAACAAATTGTATGATTCCATTTATGTAAAATATTCAACAATATTTCGAATAAGAACAGTCATGGTAACAGAAGAAAGATTAATAATTACCAATGGCAGCAGGGGGGGTGGGCTAGAGAGTAACTGCTTAATGAGTACCAGGTTTCTTTTGGGATGATGAAAATATTCTCGAACTAGATGCGATGATGGCTGCATAGTGTCGTCAATTTACTACATGTCACTACGGTAAATTTTATGTTATGTGTATTTTACCACATAAAAATTACAAAACATTATTTTAGGAATATTTTATTGAATGGAATTTCGTAGGGTTTCATGGGTTGGGAGGAACATTGAAGACAGAAATAGGCTTGTTCTGATCTGGCTCTACCACTAACTACCTAGCTATATGATCTGGACAACTGGCTAGGTTGCTCGGAACCCCGTATACCACATAAGCTTTTTGTAGGATCAGCTCATTCAGACCATACACCTTGCATAGTAGTTGATGTATAGCAGGAGCTTAGTAATAGGAATAGCCACATAGTCATGAATTCTCTAAGGTCATATAACAGGGAAAAGGTTAGTGATTTAGATGTTGGTTTTATTGTAAGGAAATTTACTGAAAATGTGCCACAGTGATTCCCAGGAGCCTGGTTTTGGTATATCCATATTAGTCCACCAAGTTTTAGTCTTTTATTTTTCCCTGAGCTGGAATTCATTGCAAAGACTATTTTGACATTTAAATAAAACCAATAAGGGAAAACATTATCACTCAAATTATTGACCTTCTGGGCTGATACCAACACTCCTGCTTTAAAAAAAATTCATCTGTGTGATGATAAAATCAAGATGACATGGGCAAAATATAAAGGATTAAACTAATAGAGAAAACTATATTTCTGATATATATTTTTTACCAACATTTCTTGAAAGTGCTTATTTATCTTGTTAAAAACCATATGAAGTAATAACATATGACTGTAGCTGCTAATTGTATCAGCTAACACATTCAGCACTTACTATGTTTCCAACACTGTCCTAGACATATACACACTCTAAATATTATTGTCATCATTCTATTTAAAAACAAAAAAACTGAGGCAATTTGAATTGTTACTTCCCATTATTATACACATAACAAGAGGGATTATAAACTGAGGTCATTTGCCCTCAGAGATCTTGGTTTTTAACTACTACACAATAACTACCTCTTTGATCCATATGTCTACATTTAGTATTGGCTTAAGGCATTTTTAACTTGTAAGTTTATTTATTGATTCTTATAAAACATAAGATATAAATAGAACTTTATATAGTATTGTGCAGTTAACTCATTCATAGCCACATATAATAAATCATGAATATTTTTCTCTACATTCTGTATGAATTTCTAATTCTTCCTCAGTTAAAAATTTATGAAAAGTTTTTTGTGGACAATAGGAATATCATATTAGGAGTTTGAGGTTCTTTTCACAGCTTTTTCTTCTAGAGATTTTGCAGTTCTGTTTCATGGAGAAAAGTACACAAAGAAGACAATTGAAAATTGAAATACTATTTTAATGATACTGGGGAGAGCCCTGAAATCTTCCTGAAAAGCAGAACGTACCATTTAAGATATTACTGGATAAAAGTTGCAGAATATGCTAGTAAAAGTGTCTTAACTATTACAGTAGGGACTCTACTGTCTTACATAACAAGCCATCTGGAGCAAGGCTATACTTGGGTGGGTACAAAGGCGTAGAGACTCAATACTGTGTTCTGAGACCTAACCAGTTTCCGTCCTGCCTCTGCCATGATCTTCAATGTATTGGTTTTCATTTTGAGATGTGTTGTTTGTTGTTTGTAGATAATAACATCACCTCCAAACATCACATATGAAAACAATTGTGCTCAAAGACTAAAGAAAACAGAGAAGAGCTTTCTTCAAGTACTTCTTTACTTTTATTTAAGAGAATATCACTTACAGAAGTCTTGAAACATACTTTTTTGTTTTATCAACCAGAACTGGATCTCATGGTTACCTTTAACAGCATGGGAACTGAGACAGAGAATAAATGACATTATAAGCCTCTACAATAAGAGGAACTTGGCCAGTAAGAAGAGTGAAAATGTATGAAAATGTAGGTTTTATTATAACTCAAGTATAATGAAGCCAAATCTTCAAATATCACAGTTGTCAAGAGGAGGGGGTGTGCTGTACCATGCAAGGCCACACTAGAAAGCATGTGTGTTTATCAGAAGTCATAATCAATAGTCTAATGTTTATTTGGGGATGAGTGGGTCAGGGAGGGGAGAAAGGGGAGGGGGTGGGAGAGGAGGAGGGGAAGCTAAATATAAGGTGATGGAAAGAGAAGTCACATTAGGTGGTGACCTTATTACACAACAAGTGGACAATGCACTGTAGAATTGTATGCCTGAAACCTATGTCACCCCAATAAGTCTAACAATAAAAATGAATAAAAAAAAAAAAGAAATCATACAAAGTCAGGGGAAAATGTGGGTGAGAGGCTTTACTATGGTTCCTTGGGAAAGGCAAGGCAAGGCAGGCTAAAGGAGTTAGAACTGCCCAGGTTGAGTAATTTTAGCATGCTCTGAGACACAGAGCCTTTCCTTAGTTTTATGATACTTGGCCCTGGGGTGATTAGGGTAGGGGAATCACCTGCCCCACAGTATTAATGACCAATAAAAAAGGTAGGAAGCAAAATTAGTAGCCTCTGGATTGGTTAGTTTGCATATAAGAGGCTCAATGCTTGGCAAATGCTTGCTATCTTCATAAATTTGCCTAACCCTCGAATGGGAAGTCAGATGCCAGAACGATAAGTGTACAGAAAATAAAACCTCCCAACAGAAAAAAACCCAAGATCAGGTGGTATCACTGGCGAATTCTACCAGATAGTTAAAGAAAAATTAATCCTTGTTACACTCTTCTAAAATATTGAAGAGGAGGGAATATTTTCAAACTCAGTTTATGAGGCTAGCAGTAACTTAAAACCAAGTCAGATAAAAACACCACAAGAAAAGAAATCTATAGGTCAATATCCCTAATAAGTGTACATGCAAATATTCTCAACAAAATTCCAGCAAATTGAATTCAACATGGTGACAATACTTATTATATATTTGAAACTTCTCAAAAGAGTAGATCTTAAATGTCTTCCTCAAAAGAGAAAAAAGCAGTTATGCAAGGTTACAGATATGTTAACTAACGTTATTATAATAGTTTAAATATATACCAAATCATCATAATATACATTGTAAACTTACACAATGTTATATGTTAATTATATTTCAATAGAGTTGAAAAAAGAACACAATTAAGAAAATACAGTTAATCAGAAAAAAATGGCTTTTGTTAGTCTAGTAATCTCTGTTTAAAATTTCAGGTCTAAGGTTAATATAAAGCTTTCTACTTTCACCCCAAGTCTAAATCCAGACTTCCTGAATACCAGGGGCAGACCATAAGAACAATGACAAATTAACAAATTGCTATTGAGCATTGTTTCCCAAGTGGTGGTAAGTGTACTGCAGGGGTACCTGCTGGGCTATTCCAGGGTTATGTGAAAAATAATCAGTAATGGTGAAAACAAGTAAAGTAAAAACTGCAAAATATTAGTTATGGAAGAATAAATGTTAAGTTTGAATCACCATTAATGGAGGCACTTCAAAATTAGATCACATTAGCTAATGATGATTGGTGAGAGCAGGGCTATCAACTCTTCCCCTAAACCATTCTTCTACCAATCATTATGCACATCTTCAGAACAATCCATTTGTGAGGTTCCCAGAATATTCCCAAACATCCGTAGCCAGACTATTTGATCAGTTTAGTTATTAAGTGAGTGAAAGTAAGTGTGTTGTCTTTAATCATGACTCTTTTCACATAGTTTTTTTGTTTAATGTTTAAATACTTGATCATCATTATCCATATTTAACTGTGTTATGAATATTATAAAATTAAATCCGTGGTTTGTACTTTAGTGTAATTTTACTTTCCTAATTTATGACCTCATTTCCACTATTTTACATTAAGATCAACACTGAACAAAAGTGTCAGTATTTAAAAACATCTATTTTAAAAACAAGGGCTACAATTTATAGAAATGGGTTTAAAAGGGGTACACACATGGGGAAAGGTTGGGCACCACTGCTGTAGAGAAAGCCTGGCTGGCTTGGTCTACATACAAATTGCAGAGATTAGAAATACAACAGAAATGTCTTCCCTTGTCAATTTGGAGACTTCCTAGCTGTGTTCTTCAAAAAGTGACAGGAACCCAAAAGTACCCTTTGTACCTGAGCAACCAATGTGAAAAGAAGTATAGAGCCCAGTTCCATCATGAGGGTAGAGACCCTCATTGGGATTCAAAAAATGGTCTGGATTCTGATCCATCTAAATACTTGTGTCTTTTCCCTGGAGAGAATTTCATCAAGGGATGAAGAGTCTGGGAGATTCGCAGAAGAAAAAGAAGCATTCCCCCCTCCCCACCCCAGAATAGCACTCTTGCCTAGAATTACTTCTTTCAATCACTGGATGTCAAGTGTGGGTGAGCTTTGCTGATCCTCCTCTGTGTGCACCTTTCTGTGTGCCTCTCCTCATTGCAGTTAGAAAAAAAAAGAGCATCCATGAATTAGAACAGTTACTGCTCTCTGAAGAAAGTGCCTGGGAGTTCCCTGATGGTGTAGTGGCTTGGGGCTTCGGCGCTGGCGCTGTCAGTGCTGCGGCCTGGGTTCGATTCCTGGTCAGGGAATTATCCACATACCAAAAAGCAAAAAAAAAAAAAGAAAGAAAGTGCCTGGTCTTTGCATATGCAAATGCAAAGTTCATTGTCAAATTAAGTTTCCCTCCATTGATTCCAATGGGGCCTTACATCTTTCTTCATACTTTAAAAATTGTTGACTGCTTGCACTTTTATGCTCTAAAACTGTCCTATGATAACCTGCTTGGCTCTATTTTTTTCTCTAATTTGAGATTTTGGTCTCTGTGTTGAGTCTCTGTATCACTGAGAAAGATTTGAGGTTAGAGATGCAAATTCCAAGGAACTCCTTTTAAAAAATACTTCTAGCTGATATCTGAGCAGAAAATTAATATGTAGCCCCCTTAAGTAGCCACAGAACACCATGTGTGACATCATTTCTCAGGCCCCTTTCCATGTAAGCAATGTCTTAACATGTAGAGAATGAGTTTTTTTGAGTCAAACTGATAACAACTGCCAGGAAGCAAAATCGCAATGGATTAAGAAAACGCTCAGGAGAACGGTAGCTTTGCAGTTTATTTTATAGATTAGAATAAAAAAAGGAGATATAAGGAGGGTTACATAAAATTTATTGGTGGTAGAATAAGGGAGAAACCAAAGTGGAGAAATCTCTAGGATTAGATAAGAAGTAAATTTGAGAGACAGATACTTCTTTTACATGGGTGGGCACAGGATTACTTAATAATTAACTTTTACAGCACATAGAGGTGATATTCGGGGAACAAGATAGCAATAAAGTGTTCTATAGTCTCATGCTTTGGCACCTGGGTGTGCCCTGCGGGGTCTGGGCAAGGATGACCGACATTCCAAGGGTATGTGATCTTAGATCCAAAGAGACAATAAACAGATCACTTAAAGTAAAGACTGACTTTGTCTCAGGGAAGCTGTAAGCCAAGGATGTGACTATCCGCCATAACATGCTTTTAGTTGGGAATTTTTATGCTCAGATCATCCTATGTGGTTGGTTAGTTTCGTGTCTCCGTTTGTGGGGCCTGCCATGCTGCCCCCCTGCCCCCGAGCTTGTCAGGTTCAGTATGTGACTCCTTTTTTTGTTTCTACCCCAATAGTAGGTAAATGGGTACATTAACAGTTAATCATTACAGGCCAACTCTGGCACTGAAGTATTGATGATTTAAGTTGGAAATGAATTGTAATTGCCTTTCCAAGATTTTAGTCTAAGGAGATTTACACACAACTAAGTGTTATGTATTATATTATGAGTTTGAAATTTGAACAAAGTAGAGCAGAGGCTAAAGAAGGAGTGATAAATCCAGTCTGAGAATTCAGAGTAACCATCCAGGTTCTATATTTCCTGTACCTCAGGTTAATAGTAGTGACTGGTCATTTATCAATCCTTTCTGTCAAATATAGAAACTTGCTTAAGTTATAAGTCTCCAATACAAACTTCTCCAAAGTAGTCCAAGATGTAGGTCTTGGTAAGAAAGACTGACCCAGAATCCAAGCTATGGAAGCCAATACTTCATTATTTTTTTTAGTGATTATCTGTATTTTGACTTTAATTTTACTTTTAATAAATGCAGAGAAAGGTGAGATGATGGGGTGTGTAAGGTATATTTTTCTAGGAGTTTTTTCCAAAGTCTAAGCCCTGAACAAAGGCAGGGTGGGGAAATTTATAGCGAAGCATTTCCATAATAACAGCAGTTTCCCCACGCACGGGCTAGGGCTGGCAGGGACAGGGGCCCAGGGAGAAGAACCAGGAAGGGACTCCGGGGGTCCCGGGCCAGGCTGTCAGCCATGTTGGGAGGCAGTATTTCTCTACAGAGCCACACGTGAGGGAAGCTCATGAAGAAAAACAGAAACCTGGTGGCACACATTAGTGAGAAATTAATTCTAGGAATTACTAAATGTACTATACTTGGCCCCCTTCTCTTTATTCTTGAATGAGACTGAGGAAAAGAATCAGGCTGCTCAAAACATTTAACACTTGTCAGATGACGATGTATCCATATAGAGGGAAAAAGCATGTTCATGTTAAATTTGTTAATACTAAGAGAAAAGCTAGATAAAATAATTGTGAGTTTCATAATTCCTCTTTTTGGGGAGAACAGATAAAACATCTCCAAAAAATCATCTCACCATATGTGTCAAGTTAAAGCTATAAAGAAATTACTAAATAAGAAAAATTTTAAACCTAAATTCTCTTAGCTCATAATAAAAACACCCAGCATTTGTGCAGTACTTTACAATAGATCTTAAATGCACTTCTCAGACCAATAGCATCACCATCCCGAGGTGCTTATTGAGAACTCAGATTCCTGAACAACTCATTCAGAATCTCTGTAAGTGCTACTTTGGAGCTCATTTTTACCATCTCTATTGCTACTATAACAAGTTATTGTGGATTTAGTGGCTTAAATCAGCTCAAATGTATTCTCATACTATTCTGGAATCAGTTTTACTGGGCTACAATCGATGTTGTCTGCCTTCTGTAGGCTTGAGCAGAAAACCTGTGTCTTTGCTGTCTCCAGCTTATGGAGATGGCTTCCATTCCCTCACTCATTACCCTTTCCTTCCCTCCCCACAGCCTCTTGCTTCTGTTGGCACATCTACTTCTCCAATCATTTGCCTTCCACTTTTAAGGACCCAGTGATTACACAGAGCCCACCTGGAGAATGCAGAATTAAAGGGCTAAGGGACTCAAAGGCAAAAGAGTGGCCCTCTGCTATAGTTGTATGTATGGTTCATGTATTCTGCATGCAGTAAACTTGTACACTAGCTACATTGTCTTATGCCTTCTAGAGCAGCCTTCCTATTATTAAAGGACATCGAAGTCGTGGGAGAGGGTTAGAATTTTGATAACACCAGCATAATTAATATGTTGCTTAATCACCTAAGAATGTTTAATTAAATGGCTTAGTTGCTCAGTCAATCTTCAGGAAATTTCTGAGCATTTATTAAATGCAAGGTACCCTGCTAAGGCTCTGAAGCATCTAAATGCATCTAGTCTTTAGGATTTGTACCTGAAGGAAGCAGCTGTTGCCCTATTTTTTCCTGGTGACTATCAATTAAGCTCACTGCGGGTAGTCATGGGCAATGGAGGGAGATCCAAATGGCAAGTCAGGAGCCTGCCTCCAGTGCTCGTTCCGCAACCTACACACCACCTGACTTGAAAGAAGTAACCTTCCCTCTCTGATCGCTAGTCTTTTTATAAAGGCTATATACCAGGGGTGCCACAAAAATTTATACACATTTTAAGAAAGAAAAAATACTGTATTAAAATTGTAATACTCAATATATACTGACAACAAAAGATAAATACAAGTCCTATTTGACTTCTGCGGTTACAAGAGGTGCTCAAAGTGGTTACCACCAGCGTCCAGACACTTCTGATTACAGCAAACTACTGCTTGAGCAGCATTGACCAAAGTGTCCACTTGTATCACTGCACATGCCATTTCAATTTCTTCCCAAAATGCAGCCAACATAGCTAGTTTTCTATGGTACACCATATCCTTTAAGGTTCCCCATAGGTAGATGTCAAGGGGTGTTGAGTCAGGAGAACATTCTCAAATTTTAAATACCACTTCAAAATGTTCTTGCACTCTTCAATTGACAACTGTGCGTCCGCCGTTGTCTTTGACTATCCTGCCTGTCACGTGGTGACTCTAGCATTAATTTGATTAATATCATCTTTTGATCAAATATCATACTACACATTGCTACCATAATTCAATTCAACTTTGAAAAGTAAATAACACAGATAAAATGAGTATACGTTTTTTTGGCACCCCGGTATTTTGAGAAATACTATTTTTGGTTTTTTGTTTTGTTTTGTTTTGTTTTGTTTTTGTTTGTTTGTTTTTTAAGAAAAGGAGGCATGGCTTGTTTTCAGAATTTCTAACTCTGTTAGGTAAAGTGAGTTAGTAAAAGACTTAGTGTTACTAAAGACCAAGAATCTAATTCAAGGTAAGAGAAAAGAAACAAAGACATTCAAAGAAACAAAAACAGTATGTCTGCAAAACCAGATGAATCTATAGGCAGTTCAGTATTAATGAAAGGAAAATTTGTGTGAGAATGAGCGGGAGAAAGGAAAGTTGGAGAGGAGATTAATATGATTTTGGCAGAAACTAGATGACAATGTGCCTTGTGAACCACACCAAGGAATTTATGTTTATACCTAAAGATAACAAGCAAGTGATCGCTCGGGCAACAGTTGGGATGATGGACTGAAGAGGAGGTCAGACTCAAAAAAGATCAACAACAGTTCAATTGAGAAGAAAGTACTCGAGAGAGAAGAAACAAACTGACTCAAGTATGGATAAAATGTAGGTGGTCCAATGGACAGGGCTTGGTAATTGATCATCTGCTTGGGGATTAAATTGGAGATTGCTGGGATGTTTTCCACATTCTCAACTTAATTGTCAGGCACTGTGATGGAGAAAGAGTAGGGGAGTGTTGGAGTAATTTTGTAGAGGGAAGTAGAGGGGTCCCAGCCAATACATTTAGGCAAGGATGCCCTAGCTCTTGGCTTATTCTATTTAACTCACCTGAATAAAACTTTTACTTTGAAGCAATAACTTTCTACCTGATGTACCTTGTAACTACTTCTATTATAAGGCTATGGAGAAAGATGAACACTTTATGTAATTTCTGGATCGCTTATGCAGATTAGTATTTTTCTAGATCTCCAGTTTCCTAAAATTGCGTTAGCATTATTATAGTAATCACCAATGGGAGAAAACCTTCTTCTAGTTTTCAAGGACCCTTTGGGCACTCCTCAGAAACAATGATTGACCAAGTCCTGTCTGCATGTTTCTCTAAAACCAATCTCCACTGTACACTACTACTAAATCTACAAGCTCAGCTTTTCCCATCGCTTTACTGTTGTGTCTTTACTTTTTCTATTATAAGATCACCCTTTCCTCTCCTCTCAGCTCACCTCTTTTCTCTGAGACAGACATATTGTCATAACTGCACAACAAACCCGCCTCTCTTGCCAAGATTTGGAACAGCAATAGATTATCGTTTCAATACAGCAGCACACTTCTCCTTAGGTTTGTTTGACACTTCTCCCTTAATTCTGAAACCTTGAGGTGACCTTGATACAGGCTGCTGATAAAGGAGTCCTCTTCCCCATACGGGGTTGTTTTGGAACATTTGCTAGGGATTAATGCTTTCCTTTCAGCTTCAACTTGTCAGAGACCAAGGATGAACACAAAAGAACATCAAGAAATAGGAAATACAGCCAGTTTGGCTTTGTCTGGCATTAACCTCTGTTCACCAGGCCAAGCTTACTGATGCTGTTGTGACAAGACGTTGTTGTGAGTGGGAAGCTTGCAGCTATAATGGATGCAGCTGGCACACACAGCTGGCACTGTCTGTTTGGAGCTGGAATGAAATGAAGCTGCCTGTTATTTTGTGTATGAACACATGCTAATCCCTCCTTTGCATCTGGGCAGCTGGTTTATTCATGCACACAAAGGAATCCAGCAGGCCTCAGCCCATTGGCATTCCAGAGATGAGATGCTCATCAGAAAGTATGCTTTCCTTTCTGGTTTCGTGGAACAAGTACCCCAGGCTCAACCCCAGCCTCTCATTCCCCCTTATTTTATAATAATAATAATAATAATAATAATAATAATAATAATAGTAGTAGTAGTAGTAGTAGTAGTAGTAGTAGTAGTATTTGTTGAGCTCTTATTAGCACAAGATCCATGTGAAATGCCTCACAAATAACATTTACCCAGTCCCTGAAAATGCTGGGGAGTCATTGCCCAGCAATGGATGTGCCCCTCACTTCTAAAATATCCCCAGTCCTCTTGCCACCTACCTGTCCAGATATAATGATCACTGCTCTAACTTGTCCTGGCAACACAAGGCCTCTTGGATCTCTACCTTAATTCCAGGGCCCTCAGGGACTAGTAATATAATTGTTCCCTTCCTCAAGCCTGTCCAAGCGTGTGTAACCTGGCATAATCCTGGGGACCAGAAACTTGTAAGTATGAATCTATCCACCAGCCAGGCCACTTCTACCTTCTAATTATAATTAAAGGTATATTTTCATTAATAAATTTAAATGGAATTAAATTTATATTTAATTATAATTCATAAAATACCAGGGGTGCCAAAAAATGTATACACATTTCAAGAGTTGTTCTCTATGTATTACTTTTCAAAATTGAATTGAATTACAGTAGCAATGTGTGTATGACATTTGCTCAAAAGATGGCATTAATCAAAAGAATGCTAGTGTCACTGTGTGACAGGCAGGACAGTTAAAGAAAATGGCGGAAGCACAGTTGCCATTTGAGGGGTGCAAGACCATTTTGAAGTGGTATTTGAAATTTGGGAATGTTGTTTGAGCTTTCTCCATGTTCTTCTGATTTAACACCCCTTGATTTCTACCTATGGGAAATCTTAAAAGTTGTGCTGTATCATAGAAAACTGGCTACACTGGTGGTATTGCAGGATAAAACTGAAATGGCCTGTGCAGCAATAGGAGTAGACTCTTGGGTCAACATTGCTCAGGCAGAAGTTGACTGTAATCAGAAGTCTCTGGACTCTGATGGTAACCACCTTAAGCACATCTTATAATTGCAGAAATCAAATGTGACTTATATTCATCTTTTGTTATCAGTGTATATCAAGTATTATAATTTTAATATAGCATTTTTATTTCTTAACATGCATAAACATTTTTTGACACCCTCTATATATTATAATTTTAATAAATGTAATTATAATTAGTTTTTAAAACAAAGGTAATACATGTACAAAATTCATTTTTCTCATAAATTTACTATCTATTTTATGCTTTTGAGATTATTTTTGTATATCATATCTATATAGTGAAAAAATATATAATGGTGTTCTAGTGTTCATCGCTTCCTAACGCTAGGTCCACTGACATCACAATAATAGCTTCAAATCGGATATGGGAAATTTTACAGACAAATTCTACAAGTTAAGACTTAATTTTTTGTTTCCTTAATTGTCTACACCAGGGATGACCAAACTAAGACAAGTGGGTTATATCTGGCCCACAAGTGAAAAATGAGTCTTATGTTTTCAAAGAATCCAAAACTAAAAAATAAGGGCATGCTTACACTGACCTTATGTGCCCCACACAGCTTACAATATTCACTACCTGGCCCTTTATAGAACGTTTGCTCACCCAGGTCCAGAACAAAGTTTGACACACTAAGGCTATTAACCAAATCCAGCCTGACACAGGTTGTTATAAATAAACTTTAACTGGAATACAGTCAGGCCCACTAATTTCTGTTTCATCTAAGGTTGCTTTTGAACAACAATGGCAGGCTGAGTCGTTGTGACATGCCTGGCCTCCAAAGCCTACAATATTTATGTTCTGAAACTGTACAAGTACCATGAAAGTTTGCTCAACCTTGTTAGACTAAAGAAAATAATGAAGAAAAGTTAATAATGCATATTAAATGTCAAAATGTGTTGTGTCTATAGTCATCCCATTGAAAACAGCACAAACATTTAAAAGCCATTCTTCAAGGATTAAAAAATCATTGTCTGAATCAGCAAAAAACTCTCTTAGGTCATTGACAAATGAGTGAAATTCCAATATGCCTTTATTGTTTCATTCTCCTATCTTAGTGTAAACAAAAATATCAACCAACACCAGTGGGAACTACATTTGTTTGTCAACTACAACCAAAGATTGGTATGGATATGAGATTGGCAAAAAACAACAAAGTATTCTGTGGGAACCAATTTGCTATATGGAATTTGTATGCCATATATGTAGATGCTGGTATTGGTAACATTTATAGTAAACGTGTACATATATATGCATTTATGTGAATATGTGGATGTGCCTACATTGTGCCTACATGCACACATTCTTTACTGTTCAGTTTTTAAAAATTTACATACACTTTTCCAGAGTTTCTGTGTCATTGTATATTTTAATTCCAGCTAATTAACTGGACCTGGAAAAGCTACCATGATGAAAGACTGTACTATTATTAATATTTGAATTGTAAATGGAGGATAAAAGGCCTGTACAAAACACTGGGGTGGGGCAATACTATTAATAAATAGCATTTTTTTTTGCTTTTTGGTATGTGGGCAGCTCTCCGCCTGGGAATCGAACTCAGGCCACAACGCTGACAGCGCCAGCACCGAAGCCCCAAGCCACTACACCATCAGGGAACTCCCAATAATTAGCATTTTTAAAATCAAAACTGCTAGTGACAAATAGCTTACAATTTTTTATAGGTTTCAGGTATATAGAATAGCATAGTGATAAGACATTTACATAACTCACAAAGCAATAACCCCAACAAATCTGCTACCAAATGCCACTGTACATAGTTATTAGAACATTATTGATTATATTCTCCATGCTGCACCAGGTATCCCCATGACTATAATTATAATTGATACTCAAAATTATTTTTTATTAGTTGCAGGTGCACAGCATAGTGCTTAGACACTTATATAATTTATGAAATGATACCCTAAATAAGTCTACTCATCTGACAGTATACATAGTTTTTACAGTACTATTGACTGCATTTCCCATACTCTACATCCCCATGACCTTCCTATAACTATCAATTTGTACTTTTTAATATCTTCATCTATATCACCCATCCTCCCCAACCCCTCTTTCATCTAGCAATCATTAGTTTGTTCTCTGTATCTATGGGTCTATTTCTGTTTTGTTTGTTTATTGTATTATTTAGATTTGACATATAAGGGAGATCATATTGTATTTGTCTTCCTCAGTCTGACTTACTTGACTGAACATAATACCCTCTAGTTGCACCTATATTGTTGCAAATGGTAATATTTTATTCATTTTTATGGCAGAGTAAGACTCCATTGTGTATATGTATTACATGTTTTTTATCTAATCATCTATTGATGGGGATTTCAGTTTCCATATATTGGCTATTGTAAATAGCGCTGCAATAAACAGAGGTGCATACATCTTTTCAAATTAGTGTTTTAAATTGTTTTGGGTAAATACCTGGGAATGGAATTGCTTGGTTATAAGTTAGCTCCATTTTTAGTTGTTTGAGGAATATGCACACTGTTTTCCATAGTGGCTGCACCAATTTGCAGTCCCACCAACCGTGCACAAGGGTTCTCTTTTTTCCACATCCTCACCAGCATTTGTGCTTTGATGGTTTACTGGTGAGAACCATTCTAACAGGAGTGAAGTGGTATCTCCTTGTGGCTTTAATTTGCATTTCTCTGATAAGTGATGGTGAGCATCCTTTCATATGTCTATTGGCTATCTGTATGTCCTTTTGGAAAAATGTCTATTCAGGTCCTCTGTCCATTTTTAAATAGGATTGTTTTTGTTGTTGTTATTGTTTTTTTTTATTTTGATTTTTGGTGTTGAGTTTTATGGCTTTTACATAAAATTTAGATATTGACTCCTTATGAGATGTATCATTGGCAACTATCTTCTCCCATTCAGTAGGATGTATTTACATTTTGTTGATGGTTTCCTTTGCTGTGCAAAAACTTTTTAGTTTGATGTAGCCCCAGTTGTTTATTTTATTCTTTTTTTCCCCTTACCTGAGGAGATGTATCAGTAAAAATATTAAGGATAATGTCTGAGAGTTTATTGCCAGTGTTTTCTTCTAGGATATTTATGGCTTGGGGTCTTACATTTAAGTCTTTAATACATTTTGGGTTTATTCTTGTATATGGAGTAAGAAGGTGGCTCAGTTTCTTTTCTTTTTTTTTTTTTCATTTATTGAAGAGACTATACCTCAATGTATATGAGTACTCTTGCTTCCTTTTTCATAAATTAAGTGACCATATAGATATGGATTTATTTCTGGGTTCTTTATTCCATTCCATTGATCTATGTGTCTGTTTTTCTGCCAATACCATGCTGTTTTTATTATTGTGACCTTGTAGTATAGTTTATTAGACAGCATGACACCTCCAACTTTGTTCTTCTTTCTCAAGATTGCCATGTCCATTCAGGGTCTTTTATGGTTCATATAAATTTTAGGATTATTTCTTCTAGTTCTGTGAAAAATACCATTGATCTATTGATAGAAATTGCATTAAATCTATAGATGGCTTTGGGTAGTATGGACATTTTAATGATATCAATTTCTCCTATCCATGAGCATAGTACATGCTCCCATTTATTTGTATGTTATTTAATTTTTCTCTTCACCATCTTATAATTTTCTGAGTACAGGCCTGTTATTTTCTTGGTTAAATTTATTTCTGGGTATTTTTTTCTGGTGCAATTATAAATGGGATTGTGTTTTTAATTTCTCTTTCTGCTAGTTTGCTATTGGTGTATTAAGATGCCACCAATTTCTTTCTTTCTTTTTTTTTTTTTTGAGGACCACCAATTTCTGAATAATAATTTTGTATCTTTACTACATTACTGAATTTATTTGTCAGTTCTAATAGTATTTTTAGGTGGACTTTTTGTGGTTCTCTATATATAGTGTCATGTCATCTGAAAATAATGATGTTGTTACTCTTTTCTTTCAATTTGGATGCTTTTTATTGCCATTTCTTTTTTGATAGCTGTGGTTAGGACTTTCACTATAGTGAAAGTGGACATCTTTGTCTTCCTCCTGATCTTATAGGAATGCTTTTAGTTTTACCCCATTGAATATGATGTCAACTGGGGGGTTTGTCAGGTATGAACTTTATTATGTTGAAATATGTTACCTCTACTCTCATTTTGCTGAAAGTTTTTATCATAAATTGATGCTGAATTTTGTCAAACATTTTCTACATCAATTGATATGATCATGTGATTTTTATCTTTCATTTTGTTTATGTGGTATATCACATTAATTGATTTGCTGATATTGAACCAATCTTGCATACCCAGAGTAAATCCAACTTGATTGTGCAGTATAATCTTTTTAATGTATTATTGAATTCCAAATGCTAATATTTTATTAAAAATTTTTGCATATATGTTTAGCAGGGATATTAGCCTGTAATTTTCCTTTATTTTCATTTTTTTTTTGTAATGTCTTTGTTTGATTTTGGCATCAGGGTAATGGTAGCCTTATAGAATGAGCTTAATGGCCTGCCCTCCTCTTAAATGTTTTGTCATAGTTGGAGAATAGGTGTTAATTCTTTTTTTGAATGTGTGATAAAATTCACCTGTGGAACCATCTGGTTCAGAACTTTTATATGTTAGGAACAGTTTCTTACAGACTGTCCCATTTTTTGGCATATAACTGTTAATAGTATTTTCTTAAGAATTTTTTCTTCAGTGCCTTATAATTTTCTGAGTACAAGTCTGTTACTTCCTTGGTTAAATTTATTCCTAGGTATTTATATTTTTCTGATGCAATTGTAAATGGCATTGTTTTCTTAATTTCTCTTTCTGATAGTTTATTATTTATGTATAAAATGCAACTGACTGTTGAATATTAATTTTGTATCTGGCTAATTTACTAAATACACTTATTAGTTTTAGCACTGTTTTTGTGAATTCTTTAAAGATAGGTTCTGTAATTTTCATTGTCATGTCTTCATTTCTGATCTTATTTATCTGGGTCTTCTGTCTTTTCTTCTTAATGAGTCTAGTTAATGTTTTGTCAATTTTGTGTCTTTTTTCAAAAAACAAACTCTTGGTTTTATTGATTCTTTGTATTTTTTTAAGCCTCTATTTTGTTTCTTTCCATTCTGACCTTTGTTATTTCTTTCCTATACTCACTTTAGGTCTTCTTTGTTATTCTTTTACCAGTCCCTTAGGTGTAAATTTAGACTCATTATTTGAGATTTTCTTGTTTCTTGATGTAGGCCTGCATTGCTATGAATTTCCCTCTTAGGACTGCTTTTGTTGTATGCCATAGATTTTGGTTTATTGTATTTTCCTTTTTGTTTGTGTCGAGGTATCTTTTGATTTCTTGATTGATCTCATTGTTAACTTATTGTTTAGTGGCATGTTGTTTAGCCTCTGTGTGTGTTTTTTAGATTTTTTTTTTTGTAATTGATATCTAGTTTCATACCATTGTGGTCAGAAAAGACACTGGATATAATTTCCATCTTCTTATATTTATGGAGAATTGTTTTATGGCCAAACATGGTCTATCTTGGAAAACCCTCCAAGTGCACTTGAAAAGAATGTATATTCTGCTGCTTTGAGTGAAGTGTTCTAAAAATATCAGTTAAATTCATCTGCTCTAGTGTGCCACTTAAGGCCACTGTTTCCTTGTTGATATTTTTGTCTGAAAGATCTGCTTATTGGTGTCAACAGGGTATTAAACTCTCCTACTATGATTGTGTTACTGTCACTCTCTCTCTTCTTATTGGTCAGTATTTGTTTTATATATTTATATGTTTCCATGTTGGGTGCATAGATGTTTACCAGAGTTATGTCCTCTTATTGGATTGATCCCTTTATCTTTATGTAATGTCCTTCTTTGTCTCTTATAGTCTCTATTTTAAAGTCTATTTTTATGGACATAAGTGTTCTACCCCAGCCTTTTTGTTTCTTTGTTTCTATTTGCATGAAATATCATTTTCCACCCCTTTCAGTCTATGTTTTTTGACTTGAGGTGGGTCTCTTTTAGTCAGCATATTCATGGCTCTTGTTTTCTTTTCCATTCAACCATCCTATGTCTTTTGATTGGAACACTTAATTTATTTACATTTAAACTGATTATTGATAGGTACATAATTATTATCATTTTATTATTCATATTTTCAATCTTTCTTAGTTTTCTTTTTTCTTCTGCTTAAAGAAGTTCTTTTAACATTTCTTGTAATATGGGCTTAGTTGTAATGAATTCGTCAAGGCTTTTCTTGTCTGGGAAGCTCATTATCTCTTCTTCAATTCTAAAGGACAGCTTTGCTGGGTTGAGTAGTCTTGCTTGTAGGCCTTTGCTTTTTTTATTTTGAATATTTCCTGCCACTCCTTTCTGGCCTGCAAATTTCTGTTGAGAATCATCTGAGAGTCTTATGGAAGCTCCCTTGTAAGTAACTAATTGTCTTTCTCTTGCTGCTTTTAAGATTATCTTTTTGTCTTTAAGCATTGCTATTTTAATTATAACGCGTCTTGATGTGGGTTTATTTGGGTTCATCTTGTTTGGAGCTCTCTGTGCTTCCTGGGCTTGTATGTCAATTCCTTCTCCAGGTTAGGAAAGTTTTCAGTAATTTTTTTCTTTCAAAAGGTTCTCAATTCCTTGCTCCTTCTCTTCTTTTTCTGATACTCCTATGATACAAATACTATAATGCTTAATGTTGTCCAGAGGTCCCTTAAACTATCTTTTTCTATTTTTAATACTCTTTTCTTTTTGTTGTTTGCATTGAGTGATTTCTGCTATCTTGTCTTCAAAATTGCTGATTTGATCCTCTGCTTCATATAATCTGCTGTTGACTCCTTCTAGTGTATCCTGCATGTCAGTTATTGAATTCTTTATTCCTGACTGGTTCTCTTCTATGGTTTCTATGTCACCTTTTATGCTTATTATCTATTTGTTGAAGTTCTCACAAATTTACTTAAACATTTTTATAACTAGTGTTTTAAACTTTGCCTCTGATAGATTGGTTGCTTCCATTTCATTTAATTCTATTTCTGGAGGTTTCTATTGTTCTATTTTGGGACACATTTCTTTGTTTCCTTATTCTGGCTGCCTTTTTGTGTTTGCTTCTATGTATTAGGAAGATATCCTGTATCTCTCAGTTTTTGCCTAGTGGATTTCTGTAGTAGGTATCCTGTGTGGTCCAGTGTTCTTTGTGTGTATTGTGTGTATGCTTCTGTTCTAGTTGAATCTTAACTACATTTGGTGTGTCAGTGTATGGGATTGGCTCTCAGGCTGACTGGCTATAAAAATTGACTATGCCCACAGCATATGAGCAGCTATGTGGAGGGACGGGGTGGGGCCATGATCCCTCAGAGGGGGATTCACCTGAGTGGGCTCTTGTGGCTGTTAATACCACATTTTAGATGTGTCACTTGTGGGTCTAATTGGGCAGTGGGTATGAGGCCAGCTTTTAGGTTTGTTGTTTTTCATGCCTCTTGGGAGGGCCTTTCATGCAAGTCAAATTTATACTTACCTGTGACTGCCCTGGGGTTATGTGGTAAAACCTACAAAGCTATATACAGTTAGTTACCTCCTCTGTTGGACCTGGAGGCATGTGGGTGTGGCCTTGCTGTGAACTGAGGTCATCTGCCATTAGTATTGGGGTCAGGGTTAGCTTAGCAAAAGGCCTAAGGCCCCATCAAGGCTCAGTGGCTGAAGGAGCCTGTTTAGGTGCATGGGTCAGGCCGATTGACTTGGTACTGACAGTGTCCCAGAGGATGCTGCTCACATTGGGTCTCAGGATTCACAGGGTGTGGCCAGTGGTATATTATTTGGGTAAGTGCAAGAGCAGAAACACAGGGATAAGCAAGAACTGCTGAATGTGTGTAAGAAAATGCAAGCAATATAGAGCTTTAAATATGTGGAATCATCAGAAAATCAGGTTAGAAAATGAAGCAGAGACTCACCTTGCTAAGAAGTGTTCTCTCCTAGTCCCATTACCCTTCAAAGCCCAGTCAGTCTTGACTTTTTCCTGATTGCTCTCTAGCCACAGTTGTATTCACTGTGTGCTTTCTCTGGCTTTCTGTAATATTCCTGGTTTTTGTCTTTCACTGTGGGAAATACTTAGTGCCCATACCTGTCAGCTGTGAGAAAGATTTTCTATCCATAGATCCCAGGTTTGTTTCAGCTCAGTAACATCTGTGTTTCATGTCTATAAAAATATCAATTGATGAAAAGAATTATAATTCAACTTGACCAAGATTTGCTGTTCAGTAGTTATTTGTAAGATGGTATATTCTTTGCTTTCCCTTCACATACGGTGAGATAAGTTTGATAGGAAGACTATTCCTTGAGGTTCTTTTGGATGTAGAGCTTCAGCAGCTCATCTGAACGGGGTTGAGCATCAAAAACATACAGAAGCAGCTACACAACCCAGAGACAGGGAAACCGTGTACTTGTAGAGACTCATAGCACCAATGTGGCAAACAGTCCTATGTTTGGATCCTGGTTCTGTCACTTGCCAACACTCCAACCCTGAGAGAATGGTTTGCTTCTCATAGCCTTGATTTCTACATTTATGAAATAGGAATATTATTAATTTTTAATTTAAATAGCTACATATGACTAGTGGCCACCCTGTTGGACAACACAACTTTGAAGTCTGGTTGCACTGAATTCAAATCTTATTTATCTAACTTACAAGGTATGTGACTTTGGGAAACTTATTCAACCTTGAAGAGCCTTGATTTTCTAATCTGTAAAATATTAGAAAAATATATTTAAAGTTTCTGGGATGCTAAAATGAGACATGTGGATTTAGTTGTTGGTACACAAAGGACATTCAATAAATCTGAGTACTTTTTTCTTTATAATTTAAAACTTTCATAATTTAAAAAATACACTGATTATCATTTTCTTCAAGAGAAAATGAGACAAGTGAAACAGGTTTTATTTATCAATGTTGTGTTATTGTCAAGGTGCACAAAGTTTAGGTCCTTACCTGAAGGGCAGAGGTATATTCCCATTGAGTAATGTTCAAAGCTTTGTTTTCTGGGTGCTAGAGATCTTTGTGACACTGTGTTAAGCACAGGTAAGGTTACAAAAGACACATGCAATGCAGTCCCTGTTCTAGAGCTGCTGAGTGTTCAATGGCAAGTAAAATGACTCACAGAAGAAAAGAAGAATCAATGCTTTGTTGGGTACTATGATTCTGAACTGCTTTAGCAATGGTCCGGTAACATGCACACAGGTTAGAGGCCCTGGAAATGATCCAACCAATTTAATAGTGATTCAGAAACTGGACCACACCCTTAATGTTTAATATAATGACTTATTAAATGTTCATGACAATCATTTAATAGTACTACTATTGTCTATATTCTACAGATGAGCAAACTAAGAATGTGAGGAATAAAATCATTTAACCTCTGACATTATCAAGTCTGTGATTTGATTTTGCCCTTAGCAGCTAGTAAGTTATCCTATTACTGTTTCATGGATGCTGGCAGAAGACACAAGGCTCCTGAATCAGACACAAAGAGCTTTTATTACTCACAGCACAGCAAGCAGGAACCCCCTGTTTCCTTTATCCCAAGTCCCACCATGGGCTCAGATGAAGGCTGTGTATGCAATGGGTTTGTATCAAAGCTGAAAAACACTGGACTTGGGAAATGCACCATTGGATAGCATGCAGTAAGTGATCCTGCTCTTTGTCTCCAATAGATGGCCTCGTCTCTCCTGGTTACTCACTGAAAACATAACCCTGAGAAATATTTCAGTAGAGAGTGGTCAGGACTTGACATTTTTGGCTTGTTTAGCTAGGAAGTTTCAGGAAGACTCAGGGCTCCCGGATTGCCTTTCCCAAAGATCCCAAGAAAAAAGTAATGAATATTCTCTGACTTTAAATTTCCACATGTCTTATTATAACGTGATGTCTGATGGCCATACAAAGAAGCACAACTACCCTGCCCTGTGATCCCTATTATCACGCTATTGACAGCACCTTGTACAGGTGATATTTACATTGTCATAATTAGTTTAAGGGAATTGCATCCTACACCTGATCTCTAAGCAACTTACATATACTATTCTGATACTCATAAAAATATTTTGAACAAAATAATATTCTTGTTTTACATGAGATACAGAGGAAATAATTTAAGTGACCTACCCAAGGTTACAGCAGTGTACCTTAGGTAAACATATTCCGGTTTATTTTTCTCTGCTTACCTTCTTTCTCCCTTCCTTATTATACTAATTTTTAGCTTTCTCCAAGGCATAAAGTAGTCCTTCATTGCTGTCAGCATTCACAACTCAAGCCTTTCTGACCTAGGTTTGTGTCCCTATCATGCCCATCACTGAGCCTAAAGATGCCAGGCCCAGAGAAAATTATAATCTCAGTTACCATTCATCTGTGGGTGCTGGAGGAGGTGCATGCAGACCAGCAATTTAAAACAAAAATGTCTGCTGAAAAAATAAAATGAAAATATAAATAAAAAAAATAAATCATTCTAGATGAAACAGCTAAAATTGAGCAATGTTTATAGCATTAGAGGATTCTTTACTCCTGTTAAACAAAGTGTAAACGATATAACAGGTGATGGATTTCTTGGGGAAAAACATTATCGTGTTCTAAAAACATAAAAAGTAGTATTATGTGCCATAAAGTACAAAAGGATATCTTTCTCAGTTCTTACTCCCTTCAAATAACACCTTCTGGTGCTTTCTATTGGGACTTTCTGAGGTATTTTACCAAATCTGTGCATAACTCCTCTTTTCCCACTTTCCACAAGTCAGAAATTATCACGCAGGTAGTCATTATAGCATATGGAGGACCCCAGTGGATTCTTGTCAGGGCTGGGGTGTAACTAGGCAGAACACAACTCATGGTGCTGTTTGCTTTTGAGCATTTCAGAGCCAATCATTCAGAGGCTTGATGGCTCTAGAATGGCCCCTTACAACTATGGAAGTCCAGAATATTAATTAGAAGAACTCTTTAGAAAAATTTTTAATGGATTTTGGAATGAGGAGAGATGTCAGAAATTCTCTAAAACCTCTCCTGACAGATTTCACTAATAAGTTAGTATATTAGACCTCTCCCTAATTGAGGGAGAATATTTCCCTGCCTTCCACTTAAGTGAGTCTTCAAAGCAGAGGAGTTATTTCCTCTTTTTTAAATACTTTATTTAATCTTAATTGGTAAGATTTAGGTATTGTTTTATCTCACTCGTTGGATTATACATTCCTTCAAAATGAATGGAGAGGGAGTCATTACATCAGTCGAGTATCCATTATGTGCTAGGTGTTGTATATTCATTATTTCTAATTCCCACAACTTGAGGAGCTGAGTATCATTATGCTCATTTTTAGGTAAGACATCAGAGGCTGAAAAAGCGATAATACTTTCCCAAACTCACACAGCTGGAAAGAGCAGAGGCTGGGACCCAGTGCCGGGGCTGTCCCTAATCCTGTGTGCTTCTGACTGCACACTGCCATCTTGCTCTCTTCGCAAATAATGCTGACTCACATGCCACAGTGCCGTACACTTGCACAGTCAACTATGGTTTAATGTTAACTCCATGTTGTTGATCATTTTCTATCTCAACCTCCTTACCTTATACTTAATGGATTAT
This sequence comes from Lyroderma lyra, assembly GCA_004026885.1. Classification (NCBI taxonomy): domain Eukaryota; kingdom Metazoa; phylum Chordata; class Mammalia; order Chiroptera; family Megadermatidae; genus Lyroderma; species Lyroderma lyra. The sequence goes on from PVJL010007001.1 coordinate 46,807, forward strand.
CACTGCAGAAATTCAGAGACTCTGAGATTCAGAGTGTAGCCATGCTGAGGAACTGGTCACCTCTGGCCTTTAGACATCAGTTTTTATGATAGAGAGAGAGAGACCTCAAAGCAGAAGTGATTTGAGTACATGATCACTGAGAAACAGGGCCACAATGGAGGGGAACCCATGATCTCTGTCCCACCAGCTCAGCCCCACTCACAAAACCTGAGTTTTAAAATGGAAGACCATGAGTAAAAACAAAAATGATTTTTTATGAGAAAATACGTGGAACATGGAACAAGTTCTGTGTTGTTTGAGGGCCCAAGGGACCATGTGTTACATAGCAAGACAGGAAACATAGTAGCCCCCCAATGCTGTGGGGGAACAGTAAGGCCTGAGCACACTTTGTCGTAGGAACAGGGAGACAAGGGTAACGACAAGAGTAAAGAAAACTATCAGGGAAAAAGTGACTTCAGAAATTATCCTCCAGGACAAGTCAGAACCAGTATGGCTGAGCAGAGAGGAGGTTTGGATGCTATATATCTCACATACTCCTTGAAAACAATGCTTATAGATACACTAAGTATTTAATATGGTTGATAAGTTCTGTGATTTTAGGCAAAACAATGTCTAGTGAACAAAACCAGTTTTACCATGTGATAATTGATCTAAACAAGAGTTCCTATAGTCTCATCATTCATTTGTTTATTCATCCCACATTCACCTGGCATGGTACTGAGCACAGAATTAGTGTTCTCTTCAAAGTGCTCACTCTGAGTGGAAGCAACTCACAGCTACATAGGTGAATGTGAGAGGTAACTGGTGCCTGGTGTGGGGACAACTGACAAGGGAGCAATAAAAATCACTCTGTGTCCGTCATAGAACCAATATCTACAGGAAACATTAAAGACATGTAAGATGTAGTAGCAGACTTCCAAGGGACTGCTCTTCTTGGACAGATGGAGAAGAAACACAAACTTAAGTACTAAATGGCTTGGAACTTCCTTCTCTACAAAAGCAGCATAGAAATAGGGGAAGGGGGTTCCACCATCATTTATTTTAAAGGCATTTGAGCCTCTAAATTAAAAAAAATTTTATTTCAGAAAAATATTTTTTTAATTTATTAAATACTAGTCTAGCTAAAGTGCCTTGACACGGGGCTGCTGAGTATATGATCTGTATGTAGTCCTAGCTCTACATCTCATAGTTAAACAGAAAAAGACTGTGCTGGTTAATTCCTGGTGAGAGACAAAACAACTTGAGGTGAAGGAGAATAGAAAAATATTCTCATGAAGAAGTACGTTATTAGCTGGAAAAGTTTCCCAAATGTTGCTAAGATAAACAAACTTTTACTTGGACTACACAATCCAGGTGAACACAAAATGGCCACAAATTCCTGCATTCTTTCCTTCATTGTTCACACTGCACACCCATCAAAGTTTCTTTTTCCATCAAAATGGTGTCAGATTTTATACTGAAATTTACCCCCCCCCCAAAAAAAAGGAAGGCAAGATTCACTCTATAGACAAATTTTCTAGAACAAATTTATTCTTTAAAGCAAAAGCACCTTTTCAGGTAAAAATAATTGGTCCATTTATCTGTGATAAGCCTCATTTCATGGACCAGTATAAAATAATTCAGACCACGACTTTTTTGCAGAAACCATACTATCGCTGGTAATAAATTCTGGTCTCTCTTTGCTTAGCCCCTTGAGGGCAGAAGGAGAATCTTTTTGTTCCCAAAATCTAGGTCAGTACCTAAAACATATTTGCTGGATAAATGAGTGGTGGAAGTTGTGAACAACTTCTGCTTGGAGGAAAGCATCACAAGCAAAGACACAGACCCATGAATCTGACTTCCACCATCCTAGGAAGTTCTTAGGTTCCTTTGTTTTCTTAGATCGTAAACTCTACTTACAAGTTTAGAAATCCCCAGAAGGATACCTGGCAGAATAGGAAGGCCTTTGGATGCTCTGAGGCTTAATTGCTATTCACTAGGTTCACACCATGGCGTCTGCTGTCAGAATGGTGAAGACAGGTGGCACGTTCCTTGACCTAGGACCTCTTCAAGATTAACTGGACAAATGAGATAACAAATGGATGTCAAAGTAATGAACACATTTACTATTAAAAAGTCAAAATCCTCAAAACAATGCTGTGTGAGATCTAAAGGACACTTTAAAGTTACTTTGGCTTTGGAAAACTTCAGGGAGGAGTCTCACCTGGGCCTGCACTATGTAACTGCAGTGCCAGCCTCTGGTACACAAAAAGGACACCTGGACCTGGAATTGGAAAGACTGAGGTCAAGTTTTCCCTCTTGTATTGTTTGGGGCAAGGGTTGGAACCAGATTTCATGGGGTTAAGGCATATATTACTTTGGTGTGCTATCTTTAACTAGAATAAAAAGAAAGCAAATATCAGATGGAGTATGAACGGGATTATTAAGAATGAAAAAGGAAATAGCAATGTATTGGTGGAGCTTTGAATAGTCTGATCCTTGTTTCTCTTTTGATACCAGACATGCTCACATAAAAATCCTCATGATGGTACTCTGGCTTCTTCTTTATACTTAGAACAAGCTACAGCTCTCAGAAGCTCCCAGCATTCACAGGACCTTGCACAATGACAAGCCCTAAAACTTAAGCTTCATAAACATGCCTTTTCAAATCTCTTAAATGCCTGACTTTCTCATATGTAAAATAAGTAATAATAATTCCCACAGCACAAGGTTCTGTAAGAATTGAATAAAGGAATATTTGGGAAATTGCTTTGGAAAGCTAATACCTTTTGTAATGTTTTAGTGTATGTGTGCAATGTTCAATGTAAGGTGCAGCCCACACACAGGCCTGCAAAGTAGAATTGACATAGAGAAGAGAGTGGGAGTAAAGAATGCTAAAAAACATGTGCTGGCTGGAAAAAAAATAGCATGAGAAGTCAGAAACACCAACTCTATCCTGCGAGCTAATGAAGTAGGTGAAGTGGAGACATCAATGGTTTAAACATAACGATGTAATTTAGGGAGTATTTTTTCAAAAGTGAATTTAGGATATAATTGTGATATACTGTTATCAGACATTGATACTTTAGCTCAAGTGTACTAATATAAAAATTTTGTATGATGTTGAAAATTGGAGAGCTTGGCCTTGTATGGGTGATGGATTGGATGTGTAAGTTTTGACGAGAAGGTGAGAAGTGATCAGAGCACATCCTAAAAATGGAAAAGCTATGCTTGTTGTGTTTCTGTGCAGAACTCTTGGTTGCTGGTGGGCACTTCATGGGAAAATGGCAGGGCACCTACTGGACAAAGACACCCAAAGGAAGGTTGGCAGCATAACCACAGACCAACAGGATGGACTATGGGTGAAAAGAAATGAGAGATATTTCAGCCCCAACACAGGTTGGTCTTGGGCGAGTTGTTCATCTTCCTAAGCATCAAATCATCACTTCTCTTTTTCGTAAAATGGACAGATAATAACAACTGAGGTAATGTCTAAAGGGAAGCTTGAAGACAAATCCTCTAATCGTTTTGTATTTTGTTGCTCATGCTCTGTATTTTGCTTGGAGGTAAGGTTGTTTACGGTTGTTTGTATTTTACAAGTGTGTGTGTGTGTGAGAGAGAGAGAGAGAGACAGAGACACAGAGAGAGAGAGAGACAGAGACACACAGAGAGAGAGAGACAGAGACACAGAGAGAGAGAGAGACAGAGACACAGAGACAGAGACACAGAGAGACACACACACAGAGAGACAGAGAGGCAGATAGAGACACACACACACACACAGACACACACACACAGAGAAAACCACCCAGAGGTGGCTAAGTATAGAGCCTCTGCTTCCTTTCACTGACCAAGCAAAACTCTTCAAACACATGCAGAAACAATTCATGGCCTCACTCTTCCCCACCCAAACAGGTGTGTTTTCTCTGATTCTCTGGTTAGTCTGGGTAAACACTCTATGTTTAATAGGCAAACAGAGCTGGCTTCTGAAATATGTCTCTAACATCACATCTTCATCACATTTCTGTGTACATTTTTAGCAGACATTGAAATAAAACATCGAAGGGCATTCAGTGAGACAATGCAGCCAATGTCTTTTTAAAAACCTTTCTGTTGCACAATCAAAATGTCCACATCATCCCGTTCGGACCACGATTGATTCTACTGCATACACATCAGAGCCCTCAACGTTCACGTGTGTTTACATGTGACTGACTCCAAAATGGCATTTTTCTTCAGGATTTTCAGAATCAATTTTAGCAAAATTTCCCCAAAGAATATGAGGCAAGGTTCCCAGCCCCGGATGTGAAATGGACAAACCACCTCCCTTCCCAGGGGACCACCAGTGACTCTAGAACATGGTCCCCAGGCTCCAAAACATCCATGTCCTTTGTCAGCCCGGCCGATTCTCCACAGCAAACCCAGTATTGCCTTCTCTCCAAATCTCGAAGCAAGTGTGGAATGCATTTTAACTCATGTATTTGACAGAATATGTAGGAGTTCTACATATTTCAGGACTTTTTTTCCTCTCAATGATTTAAAATCCAGAACCGAATGTGCTTAATAAGAAAGAGGAGCTGAGCCTAATAGGCAAGTTCCCGAATGGTGCTCATTCCCAGACCCTGCAGAGTGCAAAACAGGAGCTCATACTTTGCAAAACAGATACAGATTGGGTTTAGTTTGGTTTTCTGCATTTTCAGTTTCTATTTTCGATTTTTTGCTGGGAAGGTAAATTGCTTTGTGAAAGTATCAGAAGTGGCCTTGTGACAGCCAGATGGGACCGAAGTAAAATTTCCATTTTAGTCAAACTGGCCTCACACACGATGCAATTTTCTTTATCCTCCAGTTTAAATTCAAAGCTCCTATAGTGATATCACACTCAATCAAAGCCGACAGGTTATTTCTATTAAAGTTTGGGGTTGAATGGAGACTAACTAGAATGGTGCTTCTCTTGCTAATATTTCATTCCACTGGCAGAATGCAATACCTTGGATGGAGTTAAGAAGATAAAATTTTGAGTGCTGCTGAAATTGAAAAACAACGTGTTAGGGTAATTTGGCTTATTTAAATAAAATCACTGTTTATTTTGATTTATCCCAGAATTATAGAGTGCCTGTATTCCATTGTTGCTCTGCCCACCTGCAGCTTCCTGAGGCTCTTAATTATTGCTCCCTCAGGAGAGCTGGCCCTTTGGGCACCAAGATGAGAGGACAACCATGAAAGACTACCAACCTGCCAATTCCTGGTTATTGTACAAAACAAAAATCCTTTTTATTGGGCAATCTCTGGAGGGGAGGGGGAAAATATACAGTTCTGCTTTCCACAAACTTCAATTACATGTTTAAACCTGTTCTATTTGGTCCAAGTGTAATAAAACCTAATTCCCTATGATCACATTGGCTTCTGTGAGAGACAAGACTGCTGCTAAGTGGGTGTTATAAATTCAGGGGAAGATGAAATAATAGTTAATTAGGCACATGTCTATGTGTGTAACTATTGCTGTTCATTTTGGAAGAGAGAGACAAATAAAACTCAACTCAATGTTAAGTCCTTTAAAAACAAACATTTATTTGTCAGAGGTATAGAAGACACTTTTGTAGATGTCTAAACTTTAAAAGCAAATCAAAGAACCCCCAAAAGTGCATTTGCCAACATAAGCAAAATAAGGCCACCATTCTTTTATGCATTCATCAATACTCAGTGAGAATCTTTAGACACATAACATCTGTGTAAATAACACTATGCTCATCATTGTGGCCAACATAAATGTTGGAAGATAAAAGTATTGAATTTGGAGCTATCCCAGGGCATAGAAAGGTGGTGTATGTGGGGATGATGTTTCGCAGACAAAAAAAAAAACAAAAAACTATTTCTAAGGTCAGTTGGAGTTCACTATATATCATTAGTTCTTTATATTATAAGTTTAGGGATCTGGGTTCTTACTGTGGCTCTGTACTTATTTATTCTTTTTTGGGGGAGAGGTGGGTAGTTCCCTGGCTGGGAATCGAACCCAGGCTGCAGCATTGAGAGCGCCAAAGCCTAGCCACTACACCACCAGGGAACTCCCATAATCTGCAATCAGTTTCTTTGAGGTGGGGGCGGAGGTAGTTCCCTAAAATGTATAACTTTTCTTAACTGATAAAAGAAAAGTAGGTGTTATATATAGTGACCTCCAATCATATAAGGACTTCCATATGTGACATTTATAAGTTCTAGTAGAGATAAGCACTATGAATATTTAAAAGAAAAGCTTAATCAAGAAGAATGCATGCAAAATGGGTCTCTGTCCAGGCAGGAAGTAGCAAAAACCTTAAGCAGTAAAAGGAAGGAATGCACCTGGCACCTCGGTGGGGTGGGGGGAGTCTGCAAATCCAAAAACTCCTAAACTTTCCCTGGTGTGCCAGACTGCCCCCACTTGCCTCCCAAAACAAGCATCTTCTGGATACCCAACATAGACTCAACAAGACTCCAAGACAAGGTTCCTGTATTCTCCCCAAATCCACAGAAACATGGTCTTTCATGCCACAGTAAGAAGGCCTGAGAGAGATTAAGAATGGGAGTTCCCCAGAGAGAAAGCATGAGGATGCTCTTCTCCTTGCTCCTGGAGCTTCTATTCAATCATGTGTGCAGGGACAATGAGCATCTACCATAGGCCAGGGCAGTGCTAGTGCTGGGGTGCAATATTGGACTGGGCATGGCATTGGGTATGGCAACACTGGTCACAGCAGGTGTGGTTTATACCTGCTGACAACTCACATTTCAACAAGGGCCTGAGAAAGTAAGCAAATAGCATGCAAATAAAGGCAGCACGGCAATCTGGGTTAGGTACTAGGAATGTTAACATTGTACTGGGGGAGAATAAAATGATTTAAGAAATACTGCTCTTAATATTGTAATACTAATGAAAATGCTTAGAATTTATTGAATGTTATCTTTACATTAAACCCATCATTAAGCATTTTATGTTCATAATTTTATTTTATCTTTAAATCAATACTTTGAGGTAATTATAATTATTAAACTCATAGAGGCAGGTGAGGGAACTGAGTTAGATGTATTAAGTAACTTATCCAAGTTAGGAAATGGTAAACATAGAATTTGAGCAGGTTTTTCAAATCCAAACTACATTCTTATAATGACTGTTTATTTCCTGCATTCCATTGACATTATTTAATTTTATTTAGTTTCCTTTCTTATGTATTGATATGTAAAATTATACATTTAATTTCCATCCTTGAAATAGTTACCCTTACTTTTTAATTAATATTATTAAGGCATAATTTACTTATAATAAAATGCATCAATTTTTAAATGGCAATTGTATGAGTTTTGACACACTTATGTGACCCACTTATTATAACCAAGAGGTAAAGCATTTTCATTACCCTCAAAACATCGCTTTAGGACACATTTTAGCTAATACCATCCTCTACCAGGCACAAGAAACCATTGAACTGCACTCTGTCATCGCAATTCAGACCTGGGTTTTCTAGGAACTCATACACACGAGATTAAAAAATATATATCCCCTTCATTCAGTAGTATGTCTGCAAGATCTATTCATGATGTCCTATGTATTGAAGAGTTCCTTGTTATTGCTGAGGAATATTCAAGGTATGGAATACAACAAATGGTTTATCCATTTATCTGTTGATGGTCAGTTGAACTGCTTCCAGTTTTTGTCTATTAAAAATTAAGCTGTTAAGGAATTCCTGGGGGATTCAAAACGATGGAGTAGATAAACACTGTGCTGGCCTCCTCCAGTGATGACACTAAAATTACAACTACATTATAGAACAATCAACCTGGAGAACCATCTTAAGTCTAGCTAAACAGAAGTTCTTTAAATAAGGATATTTTTTAAAAGATATGTCCAGACTGGTAGAAGGGACGAAGACATATAACGGGCCAGCCCCAAATCTCCATGTGGTGGTTGAATATTGAAAAGGCTCTCTTGGTGGCAGAGGTCTTCCCCAGAAGGAGTGAAGAACCCTAGTCCCAGACAGACCTCCCCAGCCCAAAGTACTGGGGCCTTGCTGTGATAAACAGGTAGAATTCCAACCATCTTGATGGGACAGAGGCTGCAGGTAATGTGTAGGTCCTTCTCAAGGCCTACCCACAGACGCACTTGCTTATAGGCACTCACCTTTGGATCTGGCAGAAAAGCGATGATTCAGGAGTTGTCAGAGACATATGGGGAGAAACTGAGTTGTGTAGCTTCAAGGTGAGAACTGGAGGGAGAGTCTCCATTTGCCCTATGTAAAATACTTCTGTGCAGCTGGCAGGCGAGCACCATCTTTCTTGTGTTGAACATTCCCCCACAGTTCCAAATCCCAATCGGAATTGGCCTGGTGAGCTCTGCCGGCTCTTCCCCGGTGACGCCACCCAACCCACCTCCCACAACACTGGAAGTAATTTCTCAGCCAGCAGCCAGCCCTGCTCGAATGAAACTTTTTCTTGGACAACTCTCAGGGGTCTGCAGGCACTAGGTGGGAAGTGACTGGCCTTGGTGTGTTCTGAGACTTTTGCTGAGTAGCTCCAGGCTCAGCAATGGCACCAAATCAGAATTCCAGAATCTAACCTAGGGAACACCACTGAGGCCTCAACTCACTGAACTCATGTACCATATGAAGTTTTAACAATGTTTGAGCCTTACAGGACCCAGCAGGCTGCAGCAGTCCTTGAGGTGTCCTGGGATTTTTATAGAGCTACCTCAGCCCTGCTACTGGTGGCAGCCATACTTCACAGCACAGCCTCTGCCACACATTTTCTGGTCTAGTCCAGGCAGCCATCAACTGTGAATCACTTCATAGTTCCTACTGCATAGTCCCTGGCTGGTGACAAACAGTAGCTGACCAGGCCCTGCACCTGAGACCCTCCCAAGAGGCCCCAGAGACAAGATACATAGATGTCCTCCAGACCACAGTATAGCACCACATTAGCCCCCAAGTGACACCTACAGAGGGAAGTCTCAACAGAAACTACAGAGAGCTGGGGAAAATTTTATTCCCCAGGATTATCCCCCTTCACAGTAGTTTGTAAGCCAAACCCTGAGCCAGTCTGCCTGAGGGTTAATCTCATCCACTGACATACCAATAGTAATCAAGGCTCAATGATATCAGGAGGGCACACACAACCCACACAAGGAATGTTCCTGGAGCACCCAGAACAAGTGACAAGGGAGACCGTGCCACTGATCCCCTCAGGACACCTACTACATAAGGCCAAGTGATGACCAAGACTGGGTGATGTAGCCGACCCACCTAATACATAGAAATAAACACAAGAGAGGTAGCCAAAATGAGAAAAATTACAAAAATATATATCCCAAATGCAAGAAGAGGAGTAAACTCCAGAAAAAGAACTAAACAAAATAGAGGCAAGCAACCTGCCAGATACAAAGTTTAAAACAATGGTTATAAAGATTCTCAAGAAACTTAGGGGGAAATAGATGAACTCACTGAGAATTTCAACAAAGAGATAAAAAGTGTAAAAAGGGACAAAGAAACCATAAAAAAGAACTAGTTTTAATTGTGTTAGATGAAGAATACAATAATTGAAATAAACAATGCCCTAGAAGGAATCAACAGCAGAATAGAAGCAGAGGATTGAAAGTCATCTGGAAGGTAGTCAAAAACATTCAATTGAAATAGCAAAAAGAATAATCAAAATAAATTAGAATAGTTTAAAAGACCTCTGAGACAACATTCACACATAGGAGTACCAAAAGAAGAGAGAAAGGTAAAAACTGAGAACATATTTAAAGAAATAACGACTAAAAATTTCCCTAAGCTGGTGAAGGAAAGAGATACAAGCCAAGGAAGCACAGACATCACAAACTACATAAATCCAAATAAACCCATACCAATATTCATTATAATTAAAATGACAAATGTTTAAAACAAAGAGAGAACCTAAAAGCAGCAAGAGAAAGACAACTACTTACTTACAAAGAATCTCTCATAAGATAGCTAATTTCTCAACAGAAACTTTACAGGCAAGAATGCAATGGAATGAAATATTCAAGGTAATGAAAAGCTTGGCCCTACAGCTAAGACAACTCTAACCAGCAAGGTTATTATTTAAAATTGAAAGAGAGAAAAAGAGCTTCCCAGACAAGAAAAATACTTAAGGAGTCAGTCCTTCAACACCAGACCAGTATTCCAAGTAATGTTAAAAGAACTTCTTTAAGAACAAGAAGGGCATCATAAATAAATAAATAAATAAATAAAATAAAACAATACTAAAATGACAGTAACTATGTAGTTATTAATAATCACTTTGAATGTAAATGTATTAAATGCTCTAATCAAAAACATATATATAGGGTAGCTGAATGGATAAGGAAAGAAGACCTATACATAGGCTGTCTACAAGAGACCCACTTTAGATTGAAAGACACATACAGACTGAAAGTAAAGGGATATAAAAAGATATTTCATACCAATGTAAGCAAAAAAGCTGGGGGAGAGATATTTATATCAGAAAAAAACAGACTTTAAAACAAAGGTTATTTATTATAAGAGACAAAAAGGGACATTACGTAATGATTAATGGATCAATCCAACAAGAGGATATGACCCTTGTAAACATTTATGCACCCAACAAAGGATCACCTAAATATATTAAACAAACATTGACTGGCAAAATGGAGAGTGTGACAGTAACACAGTCATAGTTGGGGACTTTAATCCCCCATTTACATCAGTGGACAGATTTTCCAAACAGGAAAAAAGCAGCCTTATATGACACACAAGATCAGGTAGATTAATTGGTATTTTTATAGCATTTTACCCCAAAGCAACAGTACTTACATTTTTTAAGTGCACATGGAACGTTTTCCAGGATAGACAGCATATTAGGCCACAAAACAATTCACAGTAAATTTAAGAAGATTGAAATTATATTAAGCATCTCCTCTGACAAAAATGGTATGAAACTAAAAATCAATTACAAAAAACTGAAAAACACATGGAGTCTAAATACCGTGCTACCAAATAATAAATGGGTCCAAGTTGAGATCAAAAAAAAAAAAACAAAAGATACCTTGAGACAAATAAAAATGAAACAGAATGATTCAAAATCAATGGGACAAGATGAGAGCGGTCTTAAAAGAGCAACTAGTAACAATGCAGGCCTACCACAAGAAACAAGAAAAACCTCAAATAAACAATCAAACTTTATATGTAAAGGAACTAGAAAAACAAGCAAGAAAACAAACAAATCCCAAAGTGTGTGGAAAGAAGGAAATAATAAAGATCAGAGTTGAATAAATAAAGTCTACGGAAATGTAAAAATGATCAATAAAACCAGGAGTTGGTTCTTTGAAAAGATAAACAATATTGATAAACTTTCAATCAGACTGGACCAGAGAGGACCCAAACAAATAAAATCATGAAAGAGAGAGCAGAAGTGAAAACAGATACCACAGAACTTCAAAAAATTATGAGAACATATTACAAACCATAATATGTCAACAATTTGGACAATGTGGAAGAAATGGATGAATTCCTAGAAACATACCATCTTCCAAGATTGAATCAAAAAGAAACAGAAAAATCTGAACCAACAGATTACTGCTAACAAAATTGTTCAGTAATCAAATAACTCCCCCAGAACACCAGATGTCTTCACAGGTGATTTTTACCAAACGTTCAAAGAATACCTATCCTTCTCAAAGTATTCCAAAAAATTCAACAGAAAGGAAAGCCTCTAGTCTCATTTTTTGAGACCACCATTACTCTGATTCCAAAACCAGATAAGGATGTTATTTTAAAAAATTATAGGCCATTCGGTGATGAACAAAAATCCTGAAATTCTCAACAAACATTAGCAAACTGAATTCAGCAATACATTAAACATATCATAAACCATGATCAAGTGAAATTTATTCCTGAAATACAATGTTGGTTCAACATTAACAAATTAATGTAATATACCACATAAACAAAATAAAAGATAAAAATCATATCATCATATCAATAGATGCAGAAAAATTATTTGACAAAATCAACCATCCATTTATGATAACTTCAGCAAAGTGGGAATAGAGGGAATATACCTCAACATAATAAATACCATATATGACAAACCCACAGCTGACATCAAACTCAATGGGGGAAAAGCAAAAAGCATTCTTAAGAAGAAGACGAGGATGTCCATTTTCACCATTTTTATTCGACATAGTATTGGAACTCCTAGCCACAGCAATCAGATAAGAAAAAGAAATAAAAGGTATCCAAATTGAAAAGGAAGAAATATAATTGTCATTATTTGAAGATGACATAATACTATACAGAGAGAACCCCAAAGGTTCCACTTAAAAACTATTAAAACTGATAAATAAATTCAGTAAAGTAGCAGGATACAAAATTAATACTCAGAAATTGGTTGCATTTTTATACACCAACAATGAACTTAAAATTTACCTGGAAACACAAAAGACCCTGAATAGCGACAGCTATCAAGAGAAAGAAAAATAAAATTGGAGGTATCATGCAACCTGATATCAAACCAAACTACAAGGCTCTACTAATTAAGACAGTATGGTATCAGCATAAAAACAGACATATATGTCAATAGAACAGAATAAAGAGCCCAGAAATGAATCCATGCCTATGTGGTCATTTAATCTATCAAAAGGAAGCAAGAACATAATGTGGAGTAAAGATGGCATATTGAAAACTGGACAGATACATTCAAAAAATGAAACTAGATTACTTTTTTATACCATATACAATACTACACTGAAACTGGATTAAATACTTAAATGTAAGACCCTAAACCATGAATCTCCCAGAAGAAATCATAGGCATTAAACTCTAACATAACACTTAATAATCATTTTTCTGAAGTATCTCCTTGGGTAAGGGAAACAAAAGAAAAAATAAACAAATGGGACTACCTCAATATAAAAACTTTTTGGACAGCAAAGGAAACTACCAACAAAACCAAAAGACAGCCCACTGAATAGGAGAAGATATTTGCCAATGATACATCCGAGAAGAGCTTAATATCCAAAAATTTATAAAGAACTCATACAATTCAACACCAAAAAAATCAAATAATCTAATTTTAAAAATGGGCAGAAGATTTAAATAGGTATTTCTCTAAATAGGATATAAAGATGGTCAGTAGATATGTGAAAAGATGCTCAACATCACTAACCATCAGCAAACTGCAAATTAAAGCAACAATGAGATATCACCTCACACCTGTGAGGATGGCCATCATCAATAGATCAACAAACAACAAGTGTTAGCACGGTTGTGGAGAAAAGGGAACCCTCATGCACTGTTGGTGGGATTGCAAATTGATGTAGCCACTATGAAAAACAGTATGGAGTTTCTTCAAAAATTAAAAACAGAACTATTTTATGACTTATCAATTCCATTCCTTTGTATTTATTAAAAGAAATTTCAAACACTAATTCAAAAAGATTTATACATCCCTATGTTTACTGCTATATTATTTACAGTAGTCAAGATATGGAAACAACTGAAATACCCATCAATAGAAATGATTGGATAATGGAATTGTAATATATGTATTCATATACAATGGAGTATTACTTTTCTATAAAAAAGAATAACATCTTAACATTTGCAACAACATGAATGTACATAGAGGGTATTATGCTAAGTGAAATAAGTTAGACTGAGAGTGACAGATACCCTATATTCTCATTTATATGGATTATAGAATCTAAATTACACTCTGGACCACCAAACAAAATGGAAACAACTCAAAAATACAGAGGAGAGGGAGGTTGGCAAGCTGGGTGAAAAAGGTGAAGAGATTAAAAAGTACAATTGGTAGTTACAAATAATCACAGGTATGTAAAGTATAGTATACAGAATATAGTTAACAATGTTACAACAATTATGTATAGTTCCAGATGGGCCCTAAACTAATCTAGGGGATCATTGCATAAATATATAAATGTCTAACTGCTATAGTATATACCTGAAACTAATAAGAAATTTTATTGAATAAGTGGAAAAAGAAATGAATAATTTAAATATTTCTTATAAGTTAATACATCATACTGAAAAAAAGATAAGCTGTTAAAAACATTAAAGTGCAACTCTGTTCCATGGACATATATTTAATTTTGGGGGGTAAATACCTAGGACAGCAATTGCTAGGTAATATGACAATTGTACATTTAACAATATAAATATATTTTCATATTTATTATAAATTTGAAAAACATTTTCCCAAAGTCATTGTTTTATTTCACCATATACTCAGAATGTACGAGTTCCATTTGTTCTATAATCTTGCAGACACTTACTATTGTCATAATTTTTGGTTTTAGCTGTTCTAGCTTATGTGTAGGAGTATCCTATTTTGGTTTTAGCATGCATCTCCCTATTGACTAATCACAGTGGCAAAATTTTTATGTGCATTTTGTCCATTCTTAGACCTTCCTTTGTGCAGTAAATGTTCAAGTCCTTGATGGTTATTTTAATTGGTTAGTTGTCTCATTATTTAATTATAAAAGATCTTCTATATTCTATATACACATCTTTTGTCAGAAATACTCATTGAGATATCTGTCTCTAATTCTTGGCCATGTCACTTTTTTTTATGTAGCTTCCCAGTCTAAGAACATAATATATCTTTCTAATCAGTAGCTTTTTTATAATTTATCTTCTAATGTATTTGACTAGTTTAATATTGAAGTAACACTAACCTATAAAATGCCTCGGTAAGTTTTCTTCTGTCCCCTATCTTCTATAAAACCTCCTGTAGCACTGGTGTTATGAACATTTCTTTTTGACATGTCTGACAGACTTGATCACTGAAACCATCTAAGCCTAGATAGTCTTTGTGCAAAGACTTTGGTTTACAAATTCAATTTCTTTAATAGATATTATGCTGTTCAGGTTTTTATTTCTTCTTGAGTTAGTTTTGGTAATTGTGTCTCTGAAAAAATTTTTCATTACAATGTCATAATATTTATTGGAATTAAGTTATTCATGGCATTCCCCTATTGTCCTTAATGTTTACTTCATCTCATATGATGATTCCTCTTTTATTCTTGATGTTAATAAAGACTTGTCCCTCTTTTTTCCCTCATAAGTCAACTAAAGGCATTGACTATTTTTATTGTTTGCCCATTTTCTTTCCATTAATTTTGTCTTTTATCTTTAGCACCTCCTACATTCTACTCACTTTTGGTTTAATTTTCTCATTTTTATAGTTACTTACACTGAAGTTTTACTCATTCACTTCAGATTTACCTTTACAACATAATCACTTAAAGCTGTAAATTTCTAAGTACTAATTTATGTGCAACCTACATGTTTGGATATGCTTTCTTCTTATTTTTATTGTGTTTATATTTTCTAATTTTCTATGTGATTTATTCTTTAAGTCTTGAATTATTTAAGATTGCACTATTCAATGTTAACTTTTTGGAGAATTTTCTTGATGTATTTCTGTTATTAATTTTCTGATTTGTCTCTAATCAGAAAATATATTTTGCATGATTTTAATCATTTTAAATTTGTTTAGACTTCTTTTGTGTGTCAGCATGTTATTTAATTTGGTGAATTTCTCACATTCACTTGACAAATGCTTTCTGTTTTTTCATTGTAGTATCCTAAAAATGGCAATTAGATCAGGTTGGTTGACACTCTCATTTTCTTTTAATTATTTTTATCTACTCTTCTATCAATTCCTGAGGAAGACATAGTGAAGTATCCAAATATAATTGTGGAGTTTCTTATTACCTTTTTAATTTTGAAGGTTTTTGCTTGATGCATTTTGAAACTTAACCATAAGCAGCATTACATTTAAGATTCTTATGTCTTTCTTATGAATTGACCCTTTTGTCATCATGATATGTTTCTCTGAATTAAGAGTATTTTTTCCTGAAGTCTTACACTAACATAATCCTTTCAACTCTCTTATGCTTATAGTTTTTTATATTATATCTTTTCTAAATCATGTACTTTTATTTATTTATCTTTATATTTAAAATGCAAAATGAGTAGACAGCACAGAATTGAATCTATTTTATCCAGTTTGACAAGTTTGACAATCTCTGTCATTTACTTGGATAAATAGATTATTACATTTAAAAAATTATCAGTTTGGTTGGGTGTCATCTATCTTGCTGATGTTTATTTTTCTCTAGTCTATTCCATTAACCTAAACTAATAAGTCTAAAGTGAGAGGCAGCAAGCAATCGCTTGAGATAAAAAAAAATAGCTATTCAGAAAACACTGATTCAGGCAGAAATCCAAGTATCATTTCCATTAAGAAGCAAAGGTAAGTGGTATTTATGACAAATGTAAGGAAAACAATTACATAATAAAAGCAGGGCATTTATATTGGTGCAGATAAGCTAATAAAGTGACGCTAATACCAAACTTTCTTTTTTTAGTCCAGTAGTCATCAGTCCTGTAGTCATAATATCTGCTTTCATGTTATACTTGTAAACAGTTCTTTGGGACACAGTGTTACTTAGACCCAGTACAGAGGTTATTTTCCCCTGTCTCAACATTCCGAAGGTTTGAGATATAAGGCATGCAAGGCAGTTCCACTGGGGTGGGAGCTCTGACTCCATTTTAAAGTGGCTCCATTTATATTAATGTTTTTTATAATATGAACTTTATGATATCCTTTTTCTTTTGTTAAATTCTTTGGATTATTTTAGTATTTTCTGTTATTTTATTTTAACTCTACTAATGGCTTACTAGCTATATTTTTTCTTTGTTGCTTTATTTTATTGTTGCTTCTTTCCTTCCTTCCAACTTTATATCTAAAAATACATATGTTTGAACTGATTATGCATCAAGTTGACAATGCACTGTAGAATTGTATGCCTGAAACCTATGTAATCCTTGCTAACAGATGTCACCCCAATAAGTCTAACAATAAAAATGAATTTAAAAAAATAAAAACATAAAAACATAAATATACATATGTTTAATTAATCACAATTTACCTTCAAAAAATATCAACTTCATGTTTAGTGTGAGAATCTTGCAAGAGTATATTTCCATCCTCCATCATTTGTTGTGCCATTTCTGACGTACAATTTATTACTGCACATATTGTAAACACTTTGAAACAGTGTTATTATTTCTATATTAATTAGCCAATTATCTCTTTAAAAACTGAATATTCCAAAACCAAAGTTAGTTGGTTCTTTTCTATGTATATGTTACTTTCAATGTTATCACTCCTGTGTACAGATCCAAGTATCCATCTGGTATGGTTTTCCTTTTATATAAAGTGCTTCCTTTAAGATTTCTTTTAATCTAGTTTTGCTGGTGATGAATTGTCTTACTTTGAATACTTGGAAAAAAGTTTTATATTTGCTTTCATTTTTTAACAATATTTTTGCTTCAGTGAACTTGTAAGTGAAAGGTTTTTTTTCTCCTCACACTTCAAAGATATTTTTGTTCCAGTGAACTAATAAGTCTTTCTGTAGACGTCTGTAAGATTTTTTTTCCTTAGCATGACTTTTGGGTGATTTGATTATATTTGCCTTAGTGTCATTTACTTTATATTCGTGTTGGTTGTTGTTGGTTTGGCCTCTAAGCTTTCTGAGTTTAGTTTTTATCAATTTCAGACCAATGTTTCAGTCATGATATCTTCCGATTCTTTTCTTTTCCCCCACATTAGTATTTCTTGTATTTCAATTACACATGTGATAGAGTGCTTTATATTATTCTACAGGTTGCAGGTGTTTTGTTTGTATTTTTTATCACATCTCTACTTTATACTATATTTTACATAAAATGCATAGCTATGACTTCAAATTTACTGTGATTTTTACTTGCAGCACTGAATATACTCTTTATCTTCTCATTTGTGTTCTGAATTTCAGAAAAATATTGTCTTTTTTTATTACTAGTTATCTTCTATGTCTCTTCTTATCATGTTTACATTTGTTTTAAAAATCTATAAGAAGCTAGTTCTGGATGTAAGATGTAGAAGTTGGCCCAGCATCCAAGCAAGTAAAATCCTGAGCTAACTGAAAAATCAACCACTCTTCTTGAATTTGAAGAATATGGGAGGACACAGAGTAAAACTGCTCTCCCACAACTGCAGAAACAGACAGCTGAATACAGCGAGTCACAGCTCACCAGAGCAGAGACTTGCACATGGAAACCTCCGTGAGAACCGGTGATGGGGGAGGAAAGCCTGAGCTGTAATGGCTGCATCGCTGGAGGCTTAAGTGTAAACATTAACACTTAAAAACTTTAGGGAACCCAGACATAGTATGACTTTCGCAATACTGGGAAATGTTTTTCCAGGAGCTGTACCAGTTTCCCACAAAAAGTACTGGAGAAAAAAATTCTTTGTGTTTCCGGAAAGGGAAGGAGAAAAGGGAAGCCAGAGATCTGTGTTCTCCTTAAGGTCTTAATTCAGGGAAAAATAGTTAACCAGAGCCTGATTAACCTGGAGAGAAAAATACTGAACTCCAGCCCACTCTAGCCATCCTCTCCCATCTAAAGAAGGAGGAAAAACTGAAAAACTCTTGCAAAGCTCACAGCCAGAAGCATATACACTCAGTAAGAGACTGAGACCCAATCATGGCATAACAGAATACTTTCCTTACCCCTGCACCTCACCAGCACATTACTAAAGGCCTAATTATAGCAGTTCCTTTTACCAGTATATTATGACCAGCTAGTAAGGAAAAAATTACAAGCTATGTCAAAAGAAAAAATGCAATTTGAAGAACCAGAACAACCCTCAAAAAAAGATACGTCAGGAACGTTGAAACTATCAGACTGGGCATTTAAAACAACTATGATTAATATGCTAAGGGCTTTAAGGGATAGAGAGCATGTTAGAACAGATGGGCAGTATAAGCAAAGATATGGAAATCCTAAGAAACAATCAAAAAGAAATACTTGAGATCATATATACTGCAACAAAAATGAAGAATGTCTTTGGTGAGCTCATTAGCATACTGAATATGACTTGAGTATCCAGGTTTTGAGGTGAGAGATATATCAATAGAAACGTCCAAACCAAAAAGTTAAGAAAACAAAGAATGAAAAATACACAGAACATGCAAGAACTAAGAGACAACTAACTATATGAGCTATAATATACACATAATAAGAATATCACAGGAGAAAAAAAAGGAAACAGAAGAAATATTTGAAACAATGATGACTGATAATTTTCCCAAATTAACGCCGCCCAAATGCCAATTAACTAAGCCTAATCATATCACTTTCAATATGAAAAATAAAAGAAAAATTCCTGAGAGAAGCCAGAGGGAAAGAAACACCATACCTATGGAGGAACATAGATAACAATTACATTCAAAGTTTCCTTTAAAACCATGGAAGCAAAATAAGAGAGTGGGGTGAAATACAAAGGATACCAAAAAAATGTATACACATTTTAAGAAAGAAAAAACTGTATTAAAATTGTAATACTCAATATATACCAATAACGAAAGGTGAATACAAGTCATGTTTGACTTCTGTAATTGCAAGAGGTGCCAAAAGTCATTACCGTTAGCATCCAGACACTTCTGATTACAGCAAACTATTGCTTGAGCAGCATTGACCAAAGTGCCCACTTTTATTGCTGTGCATGCCATTTCAATTTCTTCCTTAAGTACCACCAGTGTAGCTGGTTTTCTAGGGTACCCCACATCCTTTAAGGTCCCCATAGATAGACTTCCAGGGGTGTTAAGTCAGAGAACTTAGGGGAAACTCAACATTCTTGAATTTCAAATACCACTTCACAACGATCTTGCACTCCTCGAAAAACAGCCATGCTTCCACCATTTTCTTTGACTGTCCTGCCTGCTCCATGATGGCCCTAGCAGTCATTTGATTAATGCCATCTTTTAAGTAAACATCATACTACACATTGCTACTGTAATTCAATTTAACTTTGAAAATTAGTACATAGATAACATCTCTTAAATTATACATACATTTTTGGCACCCCTGGTATTTAAGATGGAGAGAGAAAAAAACACCAACTTAAAATTCTACACCATGAAAAATTATCCTTCAAAAGTGAAAAAATGACATCCCCAAGATGTCAGAATACAAGTTGCAACCCTTTATCCTCCCACAAAAAACAACGATTAGACAGCTAGCTGTGCATGAAAAAAAATTTGCTGTGACAGAGCTCAGGGGTCCACTTAAAAAGTTTTTGCAAAGCAAAGAAAGTCATTAAAAAAAATGAAAATGCAGCCTACTAAATGAAGAATACAAGTTATTTACCACTGATACATTCAATAAGGGATTAGGATCTAAAATATTTAAGAAATTCATATAACCTAACACCAAAAAAAATTTCAATAAAAAATATGAGGAAAGAACCCAAATAAACATTTTTCTACAGGTGGACAATAAACATAAAAACATGCTCAATATCACTAATCATCCAGAAAATGCAAATGAAAAGCATAATGAGATATCACCTCACACTTCTCAGAATGGCTGCCATCAATAAATCACTCAAAAATAAGTGTTGGTGCATTTGTAGAGAAAAGGAAACCCTGGTGCACTGTTGATGAGATTGTAAATTTGTACAGCCACTATGAAAAACAGCATGAAGTTTGCTCAAAAAACTAAAAAGACAACTGCCATATGACCCAAAAACTTCACTTCTGAGAATTTATCTGAAGAAATCCACCATGCTAATTTGAAAAAAATATATGCATCTGTATGTTCATTGCAGCATTATTTACAGCGGCCAAGATATGGAAACAACTTAGGTGTCCATCACCAGGCAAATAGAAAAAGAAGTGGTAAATACAAGGGCTGTCTGGAAAGTATCCAGCCATGTAATATGAAAAATATAAACATTTATATTTTTTTCTGGGCAGTTCTCATATGTACAACAGAATATTACACAACTATAAAGGAATAAAATATTGTCATTTGCAACAACATGGATGGATCTAGAGAGTATCATGCTAAGTGAAATGTCAGACTGAGAAAGATAAATATCATATGATCTCACTTATATGTGAAATCTAAAAAATAAAATAAACAAACAAAGCTGAAACAAACTCATAGATACAGAGAACGAATTGATGGGTGCCCGATGGGAGGAAGGTTGGGGGATGGGTGAGAGGTGAAGGCATTAACTACAACTTGCTAGTTTTAAAAAAACTATGGGGTGTGAAGTACAGCACAGGAAACGTAGCCAATACTATTGTAATAACTATGTTATTACATAGTTATTGTGTCAGATGAGTACTAACCTAATTGGGGTGATCACTTCCTAAGTTATATAAATGTGTAATTACTGTATTGTACACCAGAAACTAATACGATATTGTATGCCAACTGTAATTGAAAAATTTTTTAAAAATTTAAAACTGCAATATCTGTGATGCACAATAAAGTACAACTAAGAAAAGACAAAAGAAGGGGAGGAGCATTAGCTACAGGATGGAGCAAAACACCTGAGAGTAACACCAGAGAGAGAGTAAAAACGTTTCATTTTGCCTACATCAGTGCACCCTCGAGGCAAGCAGTCCTCAGTGTCAAATGGCAACACTATACCCCAAAAATGTCCCTCTCACTAGGCAAAGGAAAGCAGAATGCCTGACCAGCTTCTCCAGCCTTCTGTCACTCTGCACAAAGGACCTGCTTTACTTTCACCCCACCTAGCAGCTGGCACAGCTGAGAGATCTACCCGTGGATAGAAACAAAGAAGGGCAGAGTCTACCAGTATTAGCCTGTGGGAGGAGCAGCCACAATTCCCAGTGGCCTGCTCTGTAGAATATCCCAGTAGCCTTAGCCACTAAAGCTCTCAGTAGCCCTTCCAGACCCGGCAGAACCCTGCCGCTAACATCACTGACTCCACACAGACCCCAGTGGGCTGCTACATAAAGGATTCCAGAGCTTTCACCACTGAGAAAGCCAACTCAGCACTACAGACCCTCTGTAGAGTTCACCACTGAAGGCCCCTCAAGATTTTTTAATCTGTGATTCTAGCTGCTCAAGTCCCCCCTGGCCTCCACCCTTTCACCCCTACTGGAGCCACCCTAGCCAACACTGCCTGGATTCCTCAGATGCCAGGATTTACACCAGTTGCCAGTCTTGGCCTAAGTGGTTGCACCCATGCATAATGACAGCACAGGTCCCTGTGACTGAACACCAACACTGTGCTTGTGCCCATGGTTAGTCCCTACAGTGCACATAATGGCCCAAGCACTCACAGCTGTTTGGGCCCCAAAACTGGTCCCAAATCCTGTCACTGGCCAGCACTGTTGCATGTACACCAAGTTACCTCCTGCAGCTGTGAATGCCAGCAGCCACAACTTTTTTCACTGGCCTCCCTGGCTGTATTCATGCCCATGTCTAGTCCTTATAGTCACATGAGTTCATGCTTCCATCTGTGTACCCTGCAGCTGCTGTGGGCCTGGATCTAGCCCCAGTTCCTGCCATTGGCCTATATTCCTGTGTGTCCATGATTAGGCATGGCAGGTGTCACCTGCACACCACAGCCCCAACTCCTATTATGGGCCTCCACCAGCATGTGCACATTTGCAGTTAGCATCTGCAGGTACATGTGTACACAATGACAGCCAGAGCCAAGGCAGGTACTCATGAGCTGCATCCCAACTCTTGTCATAGGCTACGCTATAGCACATACCTGAAACTCATCCCTGCAGCCACACGCCTATACACCATAGCCCTGACTCTAATCACAGACCCCACTGATATACTTGTATGCATGGGTAGTCCATGCAGCTCCATGAGTGCAGACCAACAGCTCATGATCTTTTGGCTATTCACACACCCAACTCTGCCTTGACTTCCTTCATTAGCCACCACCCCCAACCCCCCCCCCCCCCCCCCCCCCCCCCCCCCCCCCCCCCCCCCCCCCCCCCCCCCCCCCCCCCGTCATGCACATGCCTGCAATTAGTCCCTACAGCCATGCAAGTGAATATTGAGAGTCCAGGTTTACACAGCTGTTTGTGTGCTCAAAGTTGGCCCAAGGTCCTGCCACTAGCTCAGGTGGTCAGCCACTGCATGTGTACCTGCAGCCAGCCCTGACCACACAGGCATCTGCAGCCAGCTCCTACATGTGAGCACATGTACACCATGGCGGCAGAAACCCTGGTCTCATGCATCTGTACCTGGAGGTGCCGCTTAAAACGCTAATGGCCCTTTCAGGCAACATAGACCCTCTGCAATCCTTGCCACCAAAGGTCATGTTTTGTTGATGCCTTGAATCCTGGATGCCATGAAACACCATGCCCCGCAGGATCAGGAACCACCACACACCCTTGCACTTGGCACCTTGCACAAATAAACCCAGGATCAAAGCACACTCCAGAATCACCCCACTGCAGGAAAAAGTATTTTCTAACTAAAGAAAGTTTTAAAAATATGGGGAAAGTAACTGTATTTTCTTTAATGTATTAATTTCTTTTTTTATTGTTAGACTTATTGGGGTGACATCTGTTAGCAAGGATTACATAGGTTCTAG
This sequence comes from Lyroderma lyra, assembly GCA_004026885.1. Lineage (NCBI taxonomy): Eukaryota > Metazoa > Chordata > Mammalia > Chiroptera > Megadermatidae > Lyroderma > Lyroderma lyra. The sequence goes on from PVJL010007001.1 coordinate 70,237, forward strand.
GTGTACAATTCCACAGTGCATTGTCCACTTGTTGTATAAGAACTTCACCACCCATTGTGAGTTCTCTTTCTATCACCATGTATTTAGCTCCCCTTCCCAGTAACTGTTTTTTTAAATGGACAAACATCTACACAAGGCAGCAGAAATCACAAAGAACCAGGGAACTATAACACCACCAAGGAGAAGAAATATAAACACAACCTACAGTAACTGACCCTAAAAAATGGAGGTACATTGAATTGCCTAACAAATAATTTTAAATAATTGTTCTAATGAACCTCAGGGAGCAATAAAAGAACAAACACAGACCAATGAAACACAATTGAGAACCCAGTAATAAATTTATATATATGCTGTCCAGAAAGTATCCAGCCAAGTGATATGAAAAATAGAGGCATTGATAGCTGGATTTTTCTGGACAGATTGTGTGTGTGTGTGTGTGTGTGTGTGTGTGTGTGTGTGTGTGTGTGTCTGACAATCAAGTAGGTAAACTCCTCCTAGAGAAAGTGCTACATGCCTCATTGCTGAATATCACTATTGTCACCTTCGAAGTCTTCCCCTTGGGACACTATGCACAGATGGCAGTGCTTAGCCCACCCTTCAAAGCAGTTTTGGAACTCTTTTTCTAAAATGGCCATCAAAGCTGTCATTGTATTACACTTAATGTCCTGAATGTCATCAAAAGGTCTTCCTTTAGATATTTCCTTTATCTTCAGGTAAAATAATAAAGTCATTGGGGACAAGATCAGGTGAGTAGGGAGGGTGCTCCAATACAGTTATTTGTTCACTGACTAAAATCTCCCTCACAGACAGTGCCGGGTGAGCTGGTATATTGTCATGACATAAGAGCCATGAGTTTTTGGCAAAAAGTTGAGGTCATTTTCATCTAACTTTTTCATGCAACATTTTCAGCACTTTCAAATAATAAACTTGGGTGACTGTCCAGTTGGTACAAATTCATAATGAACACTTCCTCCGATATAAAAAAATGTCAATAACATAATTTAGACTCTTGATTTGGACCAACAGAACATTTTTGGTGGTGAAGAATTAGCTGACTTCCATTGTGCACTTTGACTTTTTGTTTCAGGGTCATATTGGTACACCCATGTTTCATCACCAGTGGTCACATGGCCCAAAACATCATCGTGCCTCTCCAAAAGGTCTTGGCAAACTCTGACTCTCCTTTGCTTTTGTTCATCAGCGAGCTCCTTTGGGACCATTTTTTCACACATCTTTCTCATGCCAAGATTTTCAGTTAAGATTTTTTTTAACTGTCTATCAATATTTCCTTGCTCTGCTATGCTTCTCACAATCAGTTGATGATTTTGATATACAATTTGACTACGTTTTGCCATGTTTTTGTCAGTTCCACTCACTACTGGCCTCCCTAACCTCTCTGCATCAGTGACACTTTCTCTCCCCTCAGGAAAACATGTAATCCATTTGTACATCACTGTTTTCTTCATGGCATGATCTCTATAAACTTGGACTAACGTGTCCCTGATTTCAATTTCATGCTCTCTAAGTTTAACAATAAATTTACTGTTTGTTTGTTGCTGTAATTCAAGCTCCAACATTTTCACGATGGCACACAAAATACCCCCCAAACAATAATGAACGCCACTCAGCGAGACACCACCACACACAAACACAGCTGTGAGACCAGACCTAGCAGGGTTATGACGCCTTACCGAGTTGTTTGTACAGTGCGCCTGTGGCACGTTTGTGAACGTGATTGTCAGACTTCATATATATAATTTTTGACAAAGGAGCCGAAAACATACCAAGGAGAAAAGAAGGTCTCTTCAATAAATGCTGCTGGAAAAACTGGAAAGCCACAAGCAAAAGAATGAAACTAGGCTACCCTTTGTCACCATGCATCAAATTAACTCAAAATGGATCAAAAACCTACTCTTAAGATCTGGAACAATAAATTACATAGAAAAAAAACATAGGTACTAAACTGATGGACATTGACTTCAGAGAGGATTTATTAATTTGATCTCCAAGGCAAGGGAATTAAAAGCAAAAGTAAATGAATGGGAATATATCAATCTAAAAAGCTTCTACACAGCAAAAGAAACCATCAATAAAATAAAGAGGCAACGTACCAAGTAGATGAAGCTATTTGCAAACAAAACCTCCAATAAGGGACTGATATAAATGCATACAACTCAACAAAGACAAAAACCCAATTAAAAAATAAGCAGAGGACCAGAACAGATACTTCTCCCAAGAAGACAAACAGCCAGCTGATACATGAAAAGATGCTCAACTTCACTAGCTATTAGGAAAATGCAAATCAAAACCACAATGAGATACAGTCTCACACTGGCTAGAATGATTATTATCAACAACACAAGTAGTAACAAATGTGAGAGGCTGTGGAGAAAAAGGAACCGTCAAACACTGCTAGGAAAAAGGGAGGGGAGAGAGGGGAGGGGGTGGGGGAGGAGGGGGCGAGGCTAAATAGAAGGTGATGGAAAGAGAAGTCACATTAGGTGGTGAACTCATTACACATCAAGTTGACAATGCACTGTAGAATTGTATGCCTGAAACCTATGTAATCCTTGCTAACAGATGCCACCCCAATAAGTCTAACCACAAAAATGAATTAAAAAAAGAATGTAAACTGGTACGGTGATTATAAGAAACAGTATAGATATTCCTCAAAGTATTAGGAATGGAATTACCATATGACCAACCAATTCCTAGTCTACCTCAAAACAATCTACAAATGTTAATCCATAAAGATATATACACCCTTGTGTTCATTGCACCATTATTCAGTGGCCAATGCGTGGAAACAACCAGTGTTCTTCAATAGATAATTGGATAAAGAAAATGAGGTACATATAGTATATATGATGTATTACTCAGAGATTTGCAGCAGCATGGATAGATCTTGAGATTATCATGCTAAGTGAACTAAGTCAGACAGAAAAAGTTGAAAACCATATGATTTTACTCATATGTAGAAAACTGAAATAAATAAGACAAATAGACAAAAACTCATAGACAAAGACAACAGTTTGGTGGTTACCAGAGGGCAAGGGGGAAAAGAACGTAGTAGAAAAGAGTAAAAGGTGTAAAATACATGGTGATGCAAAGAGAATTAACTTTGGTGGTGAATGCACAATGCTGTAATATAGAATTTTACAATGGAAATCTACACAATTTTACTAACAATTGTCACCCCAATAAATTTAAATAAATAAATCATTATGTGTTGCATCTATCAGGATGAAAGTAAAAGATGCCTTAATATTTAATTTTCATATTGGTGGAGACAATGGTTTTAATAAATATCTATTTATCTAAAAATATTTTACATAATCAGGAAAACAGCACAAGAACAAAATGAGAAATTCAACAAAAGAAAACATTTTTTAAGTATCAAGCAGAAATTTTGGAATAGAAAAATACAATTACTGAATTTAAAAATTGTAACAGAGAGCTTCAACAGCAAACTTGTCAAGTAGAAAAAAAAACATTAGTAAACTCAATGACAAGTCTTCAGAAATTATCCACTTAAAAAAGACAAAAGAAAAAATAATTAAATGAAAAAAAAAGGCTACAGGACTAATGGGACACTACAAAGCAAATATATCTGGTAATCTTTGTGGAAAATCTAGTAGACAGAGAAGCAGAATGCTTATTAAAGAACACTTCCCAAATCTTTAGAAAGCTATCAATATCCAGGTACATAAAGCACAAAAGTTCCCAGTCAGGTTTAATTCAAAAAAGACTTCATAAAGACATATTATAGTAAAAGTGTCAAAAATCAAAGACAATTTAATATCTCATATATAAATGAAGTCATATGATTCCTGGCCTTTTCAGTCTGACTTACTGCTTGGCATGATAATCTCAAAATCCATCAATGTTGTTGCAAATTGCAGTTTCATCTTTTCTTCTGGCCAAGTAATATTCTTTTGTGTATATATACCACAGCTTCTTTATCTAGTCATCTATGGAAGGATATTCCAGTTGTTTCATGTCCTGGCCACCATGAAAAATGCTGCAATGATCATCAGGGTACATATATCCTTACAGATAAATGTTTTTAAATTATTTGGATATACTTGAAACCTATATAATTTTACTAACCAGTGTCACCCAATAAATTTTTAAAGAAAATAAAATGAATGAAAGTCAAAGACAATCTCAAAAGCACCAAGAAAAAAGAATCTCATCACGTACAAGGAAACCTTCACAAGGCCATTTGTTTATTTCTCAGCAGAAACATTTTAGGCCAGGAATAAGAGAGATGATATACTCAAAATGCTAAGGAAAAACCTACCAACTAAAATATTTTACCTGACAGAGCTATTCTTCAGAATTAAAGGAGAAAAAAGGATATTATCAGACAAACAAAAGCTGAAGGAGATAATTACCATAGGAATTGCTTCACAAGAAATGTTAAAGTGATCCATGCTAAAATAAAAATGAGAAATAATATAAAAGTATAAAACTCACTGATAAAAGTAAATACATATTCAATAGAATATACTAATATTGTAATGGTGGTATGCAAGTAACTTATAAATCTAGCATAAAATATAAAGCTTAATATAAAATTTAAAAGATAAAAGTTTAAAAACAGCTATAGCTACATTAATTTGTTAATGCCACAGTATAAAATATGTAAATTATGATGTCAAACACATGGAATATATGATAGGGTGAAACTGTTGAGCTTTTGTGTGTAAGAGAAATTAATTTGTTATCAGCTTAAAACTAACTGCTGTAAGTATGTTTTATGTAAACCTTGTAGAAATCTCAGAGCCAAAAATTATACAAGAGACACAAATGATAAAAGAGAAAGGGATGAAAGCATTACTGCTCTAGAAAGTTGTCAAGCCGCAAAGGGAGACAGCAAGAGAAGAAACAAAGGACCTACAGGACATAATAACCAGAATGGCAATAGGAAGTCTTACCTATAAATTAGTACTTTGAGTATAAATAAATGAAATTCTCTGATTAAAAGACATGGAGTGACTGAATGTAAAAAAAAGAAAAAATTAAAGGACCCAATATATGCTACATAAAGGATACTTGCTTTAGCTTGAGGATACACGTAGGCTGAAAGAAAAGGAGTAGAAAAAAGATATTCCATGCAAATCAAAACCAAAAGAGAATAAAGATATCTATACTTATATCAGTAAATTAGACTTTAAGTCAAAAACAGTGATAAGAAGAATGTCATCATATAATTGTAAAAGGACCAATTAATCAAAAGACAGTAACAATAATAAATGTATATGCACCTAAAATTGAAGTACTAAAATATATTAAACAATATTAACAGATCTGAAGAAAGAGACAGAAATACAAAAATGGTAGAAGACTTCAATACACCACATTCAACAGTGGATAAATCATCCAGATGGAAAAACTGTAAAGAAATATTAAAACCAAACCTCACTTTAGACCAAATGGACTTAACATATATGCAGAATATTTAATCCAATAGCAGCAGAATACCTATTTTCTCAGGAACACACTCCAGAATAGATCATGTTAGACCACAAAACAAGTCTTAAATTGAAAAAGATTGAAATTATATCAATTACCTCTTTCAACAGCAACGCGCTAAAGCTAGAAATCAATAATACAAGGAAACATAGAAAATCCACAAATATGTGAAGACTAAAAAACAATTAATAGGTAAAAAAAAATCAAAATAAAAAATGTCTTAAGACAAATGAAACTAGAAACACAGTATACTAAAACTTCAGAAATGCAGCAAAAAAGATGTAAAAGAAAAGTTTATACAATAAAATTCTACATTAAGAAAAAACCTAACTTTATATCTCAAGGGACTAAAAAATAAACAACCCAAAGTTAACAGAAGAAAGTAACAAAGATCAGAGAAAAAATAAATGAATAAAGAATAAAAATACAACAGAAAAGATCAATGAAACTAGGAGATGGTTTTTTTAAAAGATAAATAAAACTTTGAAAACTTAAGCTAGACCAACAACAACAACAAAAAAAAAACTCAAATAAAATTAGAATTATAAGAAATAGTACAACTGATACCATAGAAATATATAGGATTATAAGAGACTACTATGAAGAAATATACAACAAATTCAATAACTGAGGAGAAGATGGATAAATTTCTATTAACCTACTCTAAGTGAATCATGAAGAAATAAAAAAATTGAACATAGCCATAAGGAGTAAGGAGATTAAATCAGTAACCGAAAAACTTCCAACCAAATAAAGTATAGAACCAGATGGTTTCACTGCTATATTTTAGAATGGTTTGAGAAAGATTAATATTAAATTTTCTTTAAATTTTATATTTCTTTAAATTTAATATCAATCTTCCTCAAACCATTCTAAAAATATTGACGCAAAAGGAACACTCATTTTAGGAGGTGATAATAATCCTGATATGAAAGCTAGAAATGAACACTGCAAGAGAAGAAAATTATAGGCCATTATTCCTGATGAACATTGATGCAAAAATTTTTAACAAAATATTAGCAAACTGAATTCCATAGCATATTAAAAGGATTATAACCATGATTAAGTGAAGCTTATTCCAGGGATTCAAGGATGTTCAACATCCACAAATCAATCTTTGTAACACGACACATTAAGAAAATGAAGAATAAAATCAACGTCATTTTGGTAGATGCAGAGAAAAGTATTTGACAAAATTCAACATCCTTTTATGATAAGATGTCTCAAGAAATTATGTTTGTTATCATAATAAAAGTCATATATGACATCCCACAGCTGATGTCATGCTCAATGGCGAAAAGCTCAAAACTTTTCCTCGAAGATCAGGAAAAAGACAACGGTGACCACTCTTGTCACTTTTGTTCAGTACAGAACTGGAAATCATGGCCAGAGCAACTAAGCAAGATAAAAAAAAAAAAAAAATAGAAGTCATACAAATCATAAGAGAAAAGGTAAAATTCTTTTCAAATTACATGATCTTAGGAATAGAAAACACTAAAAACTACCAAAAATGTGCTAAAATTAATAAATAAATTCAGTGAAGTTGCAGGATATAAAAACCACATGCAAATATCAGTTATGTTTTTATACACTAATAACAAAGTATCAAAAAACATTACAAAAATGATTCTATTGATAATAGAAAGTATAAAATTAATGAACTCAGAAATTAATGTAACTAAGAGGTGAACTCTTTATACACTGAAAACTCTAAAATAGTGATAAAAAGTTTGAAAAAAGTGGAAAGATATCTCTCATGTAAATGGATTTGAAGAATACTGTTAAAATGCTTAATATCATTTATCATAAAAAAATGCAAATCAAAACTACAATGAGATATCACCTCATACCTCTCAGAATTGTGACCATCAAAAAGAGAAGAGGTAACCAGTGTAGGTGAGGATGTGCAGAAAAGGAAACCCTCGTCTACTCTTTATAAAAATGTAAATTGGTACACCCACTATGGAAAACAGTATAAAATTTTCTCAAAAAAATTAAAAATATAACTACCATATGATCCAAAAGTTTCATTTCTGAGTATATATCCAAAGAAAAGAAAAGAAAAATCTGAGGCATTTCTGCCCTCCCATGGTTGTAGCAGCATTATTCACAGCAGCCAATTATGAAAACAACTTAAGATTCTGTTGATAAATAAATAAGTAAAAATGTAATATGTATACATATATATATGTATACACACACACACACACGTAAAATAAAAAAATATTATATATATTTAACGGAACGTTATCCAGCCTACAAAAGAAGGAAATCTTGCCATTTGCAATAATATAGATGAGCCTGAAGGACATTGTACTAAGTGAAACACACCAGACACAGAAAGACAAATATTGCATGATTGCACAAATATGTGTAATCTAAAAAAAATTAAACTCATATTAACAGAGTGTAGAAAGAGTGTAATAGTGGTTACCAGAGCCTGGGTGTTGGTTCTAAAAAGATATATATTAATCATCAAAAAGTATAAACTTTCAGTTATAAAATCAATAAGTTCTGAAGACTTATCATACAGCATATGATTACAGTTAATAATAATGTACACTTAAAAATGTTAAGAGCATAATCTCAAATATTTACTCTAAAAAAAATAAGATACCTATGGTAGGTGATAGACATGTTGTGTTGTTGATTTTGTTAATATTTCACATTGTGTTCATATATCTAACTGTTCCATTTTATAATTTAAATATAAACAAAAAAAAAGTGAAAGAGAAATACTTTCTCCTTCAAACAAATATTGAGAAAATTTGTTGCAGTAAACTGTCCTTTAAAGATATGTTAAAAGAAGTACTTCAGAGAGAAGGGAAATAATATAGTTCAGGAATTCAGATCTACATAAAGGAAGAGTAGTTAAGGAAAAATAATTGAAGGTAAAGTAATACAATTTATATTTATTATTGCTAATTGGTCTAACATGAAAGTTTCTTCAAAGTAATAATAGCAATAATGTATTAAATTACATAAGCTTACGTTTATATGATTATGTAAAGTGAAATCAAAGACAGCAGGGACAAGACGAAAGAATTTTGTTTTTACAAGGTACTCAATACCTGTGAAGTGGTATATTGCTATTTGAAAGTGGAATTGCATTAGTTCTAAACGTATATTGCTAATTCTAGGGTGACCATATAGTAAATGAAGAGAATGTAAAATCATATGTAATAAAACGTTCAATTAATACTACAAAAGGCAGGAAACGAATAAAAGCAAAAATAGAAACGAAGAACAAATGCAACAGATAGAAAACAGTAACAAATACGACAGATACTAATTCCACTGTATCAATAATCACTTTGAACATCTATGGTCTAAATATACCAATTAAAAGAGACAGTATCAGAATGATAAAAAAATATAAGACCTAACTATGTATAGTCTATAAGAAACCTACCATGTAGAGTAAAAGTAAATGTATGAAAAAATAATATATCATGCTAAAACATTAATCCAAAGAAACAAACAAAAAAGCAGTAGTAGTTACAGTAACTTAATACTTAACTGACTTCAAAGAAAGAAAAATTACCTTTTCAAAACAAGGTAAAACAGTTATTACATAATGATAAAAAGGGTTAATTCCCTAGGAAGACACAACAATCCTGAACCGGCATACGCCTAACAAAAGACCATCAAATTTTGTGAAGCAAAAAAAATGACAGATCTGCAAGGAGAAATTGATGACTCCACTATGTTAGTTGGAGACTTCAACATTCCTCTATCAGAAATGAACAGATTCAGCAGACAGAAAATCAGTCAGAACAGAGCTGATCTTGAGAGAACCACCAATCACCTGGATATAATAAACATCTAAGAACTACTTCATCCAAATAAAGCAAAATACACATTTTTCTCAACATCATATTGAACATTTACCATGATAGAACACATTCTGGGCCATAAAACATACCTTACATTTTTTAAAAAATTGAAATCATACAATGACTGCTCTCAAATCATAGTGTAATTGAACTAGAAATTAAAAACAGAAAGATAGCTGGAAAATCCCCAATTATGTAAAATTAAATGACCCATTCTAAATAACACCAGAGTCAAAGATGAAATATCAAAAAAAATTAAAAAGTATTTTGAACTAAATAAAAACTTACTAAAGTTTATGGAATGCAGCAAAAACTGCTTAGAAGGACACTGATAGCATTGAATACATACGAGTATAAACTAAAAATGAACAAATTAAAGTCTGGGTAAGCAGGAGAAGAGAAATAATAAAAATAGAGAAGAAATCATGCAATTGAAAAGAGGAATTAGAGAAAATCAACAAATTAGAAACTTATTGTTTGAGAAGACCCACATAATTAGTAATCCATTAGCCAGGATACCTCAGAAAACAAAGAGAGGACACAAATTGCTAATATCAAAAATGAAAAAAGGGCTATCATCACAATTCTTACGGACATTAAAGGTATAATAAAAATACTATGAACAACTTTATCTAAACAATTTTGATAACCTAGATGCAAATGGACCAATACCCTGGAGGAAACACAAAGCAAAGGAGACTCAAAGTTTTGCAAGACCTTTTGGAGAGGCAAGACGATGCTTTAGGCCATGTTATCATTGGTGACGAAATTGAGTGTACCAATACAACCATTAAACAAAGCGTCTGAACATAAAAGGGAAGTCAGCCAATTCTCTGCAACTAAAAATGGTCCATTCACTTCAAATCAAGAGTCAAAACAATGTTACTAACCTTTTTTGATATCAGAGGTATTATTCATTATAAATTTGTACCAACTGGACAGGCAACTGAGTTTACTGTTTGAGAGTATTGAAGAGGTTGCATGAAAAAGATGAAAACAATGAACTTTTTCCCAACAATTCATGGCTCCTGGATCACGGCAATGAGCCAGCTCACACGGCACTGGTGGTCTATGAGGGAAACACTTGTCAGTAAGCAAATAACTTTATTGGAATACCCCCTTCTCTACTTACCTGATCTGGCCCTCAACTCTTTTTTAACCTAAAAATAAAGGAAATATTGAAAGAAAAACATTTTGATGACATTCAGGACATTTCAAATAATATGACAACAGTTCTGATGGCCATTCCAGAAAAGAGTTCCAAATTATTTTGAAGGGTAGACTAGGCACTGGCATTGGTGTATAGCTTTCCAAGGGTCACTTCAAAGGTGACCATGCTGATATTCAGCAATCAGGTAGGTAGCACTTTTGCTAGGATGAGTTTGCAAACTTAATTGTCAGACCTTGCATGTATATGTATGTGTATATGTATATATGAACTCTGTACTATCTTTGCAACTTTTCTGTGAATCTAAATTTATTTCAAAATAAAAAACTTACTTAAAAAATAAAAAAGTAAATATGCCAAAGTCCTTAAGGGACACCTCAGTAAAGAAGGTAAAAAGATGGCAAATAATAAGAAATGGTGATCAACATTATACTCCTTATGTGCTCAGGTAAATGTTAATTAAAACAGTGAGATACCACTAAGACAATGAGATACTATTATTTGGCTTATTTAAATGGTCAGAATCCAAAACATAAAAACATTAAATAAGAATGTAAAGCAATAGGAACTCTCATACATTGCTGGTGGGAATGTAAACAAGGACAGACATTTTGGAAGATAGTTTGGCTGTTTTTTCACAATCTAAAATGTACCCTTACCATACAATCCATCAATCATGCCCCTTGATATGTACCCAAAAGAGCTGAAAATACATGTCCACAAAAAAAAAAGCCCTGCATACAGATGTTTACAGCAGCTTTGCTAACAATTGCTAAAACTTGGAAGCAACCAAGATGTCTTTCAGTAGGTGAATGTATAAATAAAATGTGGTACATTTAGACAAGGGAGCGTTATTCGGTGCTAAGAAGAAATGAGCTATCATGCCATGAAAAGGCATGGAAGAAACTTAAAAGCATATTAGTAAGTGAAAGAAGTAAATCTGAAAAGGCTACATAGTATATAATTTCAACTGGAAAACATCCTGATAAAGGCAAAAATATAAACAGTAAACAGATAAATGGTTGGGGTTGGAGGGGAGATATGATTAGAGTACAGAGGATTTTAGAGCAGTGAAAATATGCTGTATGATACCATAAGGGTGGATACATGTCATTATTTATTCAACATCATAGACTGCCCAACACTAGGAGTTAATCATACCATATCATACTATGGGCTTTGGGTGATTGGAATGTGTCAATGTAGGCTCATCAGTTATTAGAAATGTGCCAATCTGGTGATAATGGGGGAGGCTATGCATGTGTTGGGGAGGGTGTATATGAGAAATCTGCACCTTCCTCTTTGATAAAAACCTTAAATTGCTCTAAAAAAGTCTTTAAAATCTATAAGCATAATACTTATAATAGCTGTTTTAAATTTTCATCTGCTAATTCCATCATCTTTGTCATTTATGGGTCCATATCTAATAACTGAATGTTACATAGTTCTGAGTCACAACTTGCTGAATCTTTGCACATCTAATAAATGCACATTGTGTTGTTGTATCACTTTAAAGAATGGTGACATTTGTTTAACCATAGAATTAAGTTATTTTGGATTAAGTTGATGCATTCAAGACTTGTTTTAATTTTTGTTAGGGTGGGTCTATTTGTAGCCTTTAATCTAGTGCTAATTTAGCTACACTGTGAATAAGTGATTTTTTTTAGATTTCTAATGATTATTCAGTGTCTTTAGTGTGCTTTATCTTATTGAGCCAAACAGAATCCACACATCTTTCAACCCTATGTGAATTCTGGGAATGATTTACATTGCAACTCCTCAGAAACTGTTCTTTATCTGACCTCATGGAATGTCTACCTAATCATGTGTGCATTAGTATCCAGCCAAATATTCAAGAACACCTATGAAGATTTCTAAAGCTTTCTCTGCATATGTCAACCCTCTTCGTACTCGGCCCCACAAAGGCCATCCTTCTCAGCTTTGCTAAACTTTGTTGTCTGTCCACTGAACACAATAAGATTCTTCTGCTCTGCTTATGTTGCCCTTTCTAGGTTATGGTTCAGAAAAATGCATTCATTATAAAGCTGGGATATTCTGAGGGATAACTTCACTGGTTTTCCTTCTCTCTGAGATCACAGTCACACACCACTTGACAGTTTTCTGTTTTGTTTTGTTTTGTTCTGTTCTGTTTTGTTTTTATAATGGGTGAGTAAATCTGATTTTGATTACTACTTCATGACCCAAAGCAGAAAACTACACTGAGGATTTCTGGAATAAATTAATGCATAAATGAATTAGTGACAATTCTGTGGTTAGTATTTTGAATTTGAAGTGTTCATGGGGTACCTACCTAAAAGTAATAATCACACAATTAAATATTTGACAATTCATGACAGTGATTTGGACAGGAAATATATTGGAGATTTGTGTTCATGGACCTGCAATTTATGGCAGAGGAGTAGAACAAGTTGAATCAATTATAGTCAAGAGATACATACATTAAATAAATTGCTGATGTTAATAAATGGCTAGAAGTGAGAAAGTAGTGACGACACTTTATTTATTAAATTTTATACATATTGCTGGGATAATATGCATACAATGATGCAAAGATAGTAATTTGGAGGAAAATAACTGCCCTGTTATAAATCATTCAAATTACAAGTTACTTGTGTTCCCCATCCCATACTGAGAATCTTTTTTTTAAATTCATTTTTATTGTTAGACTTATTGGGGTGACATCTGTTAGCAAGGATTACATAGGTTTCAGGCATACAGTTCTACAGTGCATTGTCCACTTGTTGTATAATAAGTTCACCACCTAATGTGACTTCTCTTTCCATCACCTTCTATTTAGCTTCCCCCCCCTCCCCCACCCCCTCCCCTTTCTCCCCTCCTTAACCCACTCGTCCCCAAATAAACATTGAACTATTGATTGTGTCCATGGGTTATTTGTTTGCTTGTTCATTTCTTTTTTCTTCGCTTTCAGTTTTATATTCCGCATATGAGTGAAGCCATACAGTTCTTTGTTTTTTCTGTCTGGCTTATTTCACTAAGCATGATGATCTCTAGGACCATCCATTTTGTTGCAAATGGCAGTATTTCATCTTTTCTTACAGCTGAGTAATATTCCATTGTGTATATGTACCACAGCTTCTTTATCCAGTCATCTGTCGCAGGGACCTTTGGTTGTTTCCATGTTTTGGCCACTGTGAACAGCGCTGCGATGAACATTGGGGTACATAAGTCTTTGC
>PVJL010007002.1:0-83825 GCA_004026885.1 Lyroderma lyra
CTTTCTCCCCTCCCTAACCCACTCGTCCCCAAATAAACATTAAACTATTGATTGTGTCCATGGGTTATTTGTTTGTTCATTTCTTTTTTCTTTGCTTTCAGTTTTATATTCCGCATATGAGTGAAGTCATGCAGTTCTTTGTTTTTTCTGTCTGGCTTATTTCACTAAGCATGATGATCTCCAGGTCCATCCATTTTGTTGCAAATGGCAATATTTCATCTTTAAGAAAAAGTTTAGGGCATTAACTTGAAGAACACTAACAACAACCAAACTAAATGATTCATGAACACTTAAAAATTGGGTTGAGATTTTAAAAAGAAAAGAGAGAAAAAAGAGGAAACAATGATATGATCTTTAAGAGCCCAGAATCACCAGTTTTTATACTTTTAGCGAATTGTAGTTATTGAAAATAAAGTTTGCAAATAACAAGAGATGAAAACCCTCTCTACAAAAGCAGGTAATAAATTGAATAAATTAAAATTTGTGAGTCAGATGATATGGAGATATTTATTTTGGAATTTTATAATTTCACTTTAAAATATATTGACTTTTGGAAAAAATCTGATAGAACTCTTATTTTTAATGGTTATGTTTATATTCTGTATAGATATAAAACAGAATTGAAAAAGCCAATGTTTTTTCTACTTCTAATTTGGTAAGCATCTTAAAAATCAGAAATACCTCTAATTTGACAGGCTGTGTTGTATAAACACATCTTTTGAAGAAAGATACACCACATGGGAGCAAAATCATAGTCCCAGTGAACATATTAGGGACTAAATATTTATACATTTCTCACAAAAAATAACAGAATTGAGGTGATCTTCTTTTAATATAGTTTGCTTTGAAGTGAGCAGTTATCTCAGCATTTACACAGATAATATTTTCTCAATTAGGAACATGGTATGCAGAGGAGAGTAAGCTCAAGAAGGAAAAATACCAATTTTTCAGTCATTAAGTATAACCTTGAAGGGGATTATGGTATTTTTATGAAAAATGTTTAAAATACTAAAAGTATATGAAAAAATGTACCTTGTTCAAAAAAATAGCAATAACATGAAATTAGAGACAGCTATGACTAAGAAACATGTTACAGTGTGTTGAACCTTCTCCAAGATTATTACTTTTATATAATAGCTTTTATATTATTCTAAACAATATCAAGGTTTTTTTTCAACTTTATAGTGGAAACATTTTTATTTATTTAAAATTAGTTTTAGGTATACAACATAATGATTTAATAAGTACATCATTTCATTGTTTTTATTGCCTTTTGCATTCCCAAAGTCTCCCAGTTTTGAGAATAATTTGAATGGTCACCTTGCTCTGTTCGGCATTGAGGAGTTTAGAACAGACAACAGGGACCAACTGGAAAGTTCTGTGCACTGTATTGCTTAATAACTTTTGCTCTTGGAAAGGTAACCATAGTTGAGTAAAGGAAGAGAACTAACTCAAACTGCTGAGGGATTATAACAGACAGGAATGCACTACCTTTCATTTTTTTCTTTTTTAATTTTAGAAGAAGGGTATGGTACTCCAAGGAATTTTTTAAAATACCTGATATACCTGAGCCAGAGAAGCACCCTAATATTTTTGTTTGTTTGCTTGCTTTGAATATCTTTAGAGATACTTTTTGCTTTTTAGACTGAAAAACATCTAGATGTTTTTTAGGCTGTAAATAAATTATCTTTGGGCAAAAGAAAGTATTCTAGTATTCTTCGCTTTATTCTGAAATTGAAAAGTGAGATCCTATTGAATTTCAATAAATCAAACAATTTTAAATCGCCCAGGGAATAGCATTTTAAGAAAAGGACTATTTTTATAATGGAAATAATCTTTTTGTAGTGCAAATTGCAACCCACACCGTGTTTTGTAAATTCAGATTTACGAAGTTTTTGACTAGGAAGTACATCAGTATTCAAAAATGAACATCTCTTTCTAGAATCTTTTTTTTTTTTTAATTTTTTAATCTCTTAGGAAGGAAAGGGAGTGAATGTCAATCAATTGCTTTAAAGTCACTGGTGTGAGCAGTGATGTTTAATGTTTGAGTAGGGAATAAACTGCTCATCCTGAGAAAGGATAATGATAGACAAGGCATGATACTTATTTGTGGTTCACAAAAGTAAAGGAGGCAACACAGGCTATGAACATCAGCATAACATGTTCTAAGAAAATGCACGTATAGCTACGAGGGAAGAAAGAAGGAGTTAATATTGCTGAATTCATTAATTTTGGATCTGAAGGTATCTCAGGGAGAACATAAAAAGTAGGGTTGCCAGATGAAATAAAGGAGGCACAGTTAAATTCAAAATTCACATCAAATGAATAATGTTTAATATAGATATGGTATGTTTCATACCATAGTTAGAACTTACTTGTACTAAAAGTTATTTGTTGTTTATCTGATTTTAAAATTTAAATAGGCATCCTCCGTTTTTATTTGCTAAATTTGTCAACCCTAAGTGTATACTAGGTTTTGAAATGAAAACTAATAACTCCATTTACAAAGCATGTAATATGACATGTGGTCAGCACAAAATAGGAAGTACTTTTTAAACTCCATTTATTAAATGATGAGAAGGAGGCTCGTTGAGGTTAAGTAAGCCAAATCACACAGCTAGCGAGAGGTTGAGTTTGACTTTGAACTGCAATATGAATGAGGCAAGATCTGTTTTTTTATAGATTAAATTATTTTTAGCTTTTTTTTCTGATTTGTTGAAGTGTAATTGACAAATAAAAGCTGTACCTGACCTCAAAGGCAAAGGAAGTAAAAGCAAAAATAAATGAATGGGACTATATCAAACTAAAAAGCTTCTGCACAGCAAAAGAAACCATCAACAAAGCAAAACTGAATGGGAGGAAATATTTGCTAACAACGCATCTGAGAAGGGTCTAATATCTAAAATATATAAAGAACTAATAAGACTTAACAACAAAAAAACAAACAACGCAATTAAAAAGTGGGCAGAGGAACTAAACAGACACTTCTCCCATGAAGAAATGCAAATGGCCAGCAGACATATGAAAAAACGCTCATCCTCATTAGCTATCAGGGAAATGCAAATCAAAACCACAATGAGATACCACCTCACACCTGTGAGAATGGCTATTATCAACAAGACAAGGAATAACAAGTGCTGGAGAGGATGTGGAGAAAAAGGAACTGTGGTACACTGCTGGTGGGAGTGCAAACTGGTACAACCATTGTGGAAGGCAGTGTGGAGGTTCCTCAGAAAATTGGGAATGGAGCTACCATTTGACCCAGCAATCCCCCTTCTGGGGATCTACCCAAAGAACTTGAAAACCTTTGTCCACAAAGACTTATGTACCCCAATGTTCATCGCAGCGCTGTTCACAGTGGCCAACATATGGAAACAACCAAAGTGCCCTGCGACAGACGACTGGATAAAGAAGCTGTGGTACATATACACAATGGAATATTACTCAGCTATAAGAAAAGATGAAATATTGCCATTTGCAACAAAATGGATGGACCTGGAGATCATGCTAAGTGAAATAAGCCAGACAGAAAAAACAAAGAACTGTATGACTTCTCTCATATGTGGAATATAAAACTGAAAGCAAAGAAAAAAGAAATGAACAAACAAATAACCCATGGACACAATCAATAGTTTAATGTTTATTTGGGGACGAGTGGGTCAGGGAGGGGAGAAAGCGGAGGGGCTGGGAGAGGAGTTGGGGGAGCAAAATCTATGGTGATGGAAAGAGAACTCACTCTGGGTGGTGAACATATAATGCAACTAATAGACGATGCACTGTAGAATTGTACACCTGGAACCTATCTAATTCTTGCTAATCAATATCACCTCAATAAGTCTAACAATAAAAAAATATTTTTAAAAAGTTGTAAGTAATTACAGTGTACAAAATGACGGTTTGATATGCATATTCATTGTGAAATGACCACAATCAAGATAATTAATACATCCATCACTTCACATAGCTGCCTTTTGTGTTATTGGTGGTGGTATAGAAATAACATTTAAGATTGACTCACTTAGAAAATTTCAAATACACAACACAATATTGTTAGCTGTGATCACCACACATTAGTTATTCATCTTATAACTGAAAGTCTGTACCCCTTGAACAACATACACCAATTTTCTTCACTCCACAGCCCCTGCTAACTATTAATTTGCTTTCTAGTTCTTTGAGTTTGACTTGCATAGATTTCTCCATATAAATGAGATCATACAGTATTTGCCTGTCTATGCCTAGTTTAGTTCACTTAGCATAGCATCTTCTAGGTTTATCTATGTTGTAACAGAGGGCAGGATTTTAAATTTTTTTATTGTTGAATAATATTCCATTTTATTATATGTTTTTTCTTTATGCACGTTTTCTTTATCAGTTTATCCATTGACACCCAGGTTCTTTCTGTAGCTTGGCTATTATGAATAATGCTGCAGTAAACTTTATCTTAAAAAACCCATTCATACTTTTGTTGATCTTCTCTATGGTCTTTCTAGTCTCTATTTCATTATTATTATAGCCTTTCTTCTGCTAACCTTGGACTATGTACAATATGTTTTTCTTTCTAAGTTTCCTTGAGGTAATGTTAGGTTCTTTATTTGAAATCATTCTTTTTTGTTAATGTAGGCATTTATCACTATAAACTTTTCTCTTAGAACTGCTCTTGACTGCATCCCATAAATTTGGGTATGTTGTGCTTTCATTTTTATTAATCTCAAGATACTTTTTGATTTCCCTTTCAATTTCTTTTTGACTCATTGGTTGCAAAATTGTATTGTTTAATTGTCCCATGTTGTGAATTTTCCGCTTTTCCTTCTGTCTTGATGTCTACTTTCATACTACTGTATTTGGAAAAGATACTTGATATGATTTCAGTCTCCTTAAATTTGTTAAGACTTGCTTTTCCCTAATTACTTGCCGATCACACAGAGAGCTGTTTGTTTATTCTAGTTAATGGAATCTGTTTACTGAATTCTAAAAGTCTGTGTAGAAATATATAAACAGGGAAAATCAAATGAAAATATGAGATTATTAACTAATTAAAATGAACTTATGCTCATCATAAACATCTATCAATAAGATACAAGGCAGACTATTTGAGTCACTATGCAAACAAAATCAGGGAACTTTGAAATAATTTAACTTTTTTGCTTGCTTCATCTCGAATCTCATTTTAGGTGCTCACTGTGAAGCACTGCTAACTTATATTGTGTCTTTGCACAAATTAGAACAAAAAAGTATCTATTCTAACTGGACATTTTCAGATCTGGACACACTCCTACCAAAAAATCCAGGGAAACACTTGACAAAAGAAACACAAATTGCGTTTCGGTCCCCTTCTCCCTCATTGCCAAGCCTTCTTATGGGAGCTACCACCTGCATGTGTCAGCTTTCACTTGTTGGGCCTAAAGCTTCCACTAATGTGCCTTCACTATTTACTCCAGCTGAAGTAGCCAGGCAAAGAGGATGGTGGGGCGGGGAAATAAGTAATTACAGAGAAATAGTATTAGTTTACACAAAAAGCCAGAATGAATGAATGAATGAATGAATGAATGAATGAATCTCTCTCTCTCTCTCACACACACACACACACACACACACACACACACACACACCCGCCAACCACAAATTGTGAATTGGTCGCCATAAAAGTTGATCTTAACCTAGCAGTTTTCAAGTGGCAGAAGAGACAGAATGAACATAGCAGTAGAGCAAAGCAAAGACTGCATTATTGAAATGAGAGATGATTCCCACACCGAGGAAAGAAAAGTTTAACAGCACTGCGTCATTTCTCTTCTCTTTTCTTATGATTGCTTCTTGAAATCTTCTAAACCCAAAGCTAAGTGAATTGCAAAACGATCTCTTGCTACTTAGAATAAAATTCTACTGGCACTACACATACAATTGGAAACAAGTAATATTTAGGATTCAGACTTGCAGGTGGGTGAAAATAAAGAGATTACATGCATAAAGATTTTATGAAAAATTTAGAAAATAACCACTAATAATCTACCTTGTGATTTAAAAACTTGTATTTAGTAATTAAAAAGAAACTTTAAAAGTGTTTCATGAATGGAGTCAGTATTCAAAAGTAAGCTAAAGTTACTGTAAATTTCAGATGACTTTCTTTGACATGGTTATTACTTAAAATTAAGAGGAACAAAGTGAGATTTCATGGAAAGCAAAACAGAACTGTTAGCACTACCAGAAATGGTGAGCTCCTTAATAAAAGGACATAACTTATTTTTCTCCCTCCTGTTTTAAGTCCCTGATTTTCTCAAATCACTGTTTTCTGTTGAAATAAACTATCCCCAAGGCCAACTGGCAGTTCAGTCAATAAAATCAGTGAAAGGCCAGGGACCTTTGAAAGGGAAACTTGGTGAACGTGGACCTGAAACTGACAATGATGAATCAAACCAGTCCCTGACTTGATTAACAGTACATTCTTTAGTCTCTTAATGGCTCATAATTGCCCGTTGAAAAGAATGAATAGAGCCATTTTGGTCATGTACAAATTTAGAATGTAACTTCCTGAAAGGAACTGCTTTATAAAAACTGATGAAAAATTGGTTTTAGAAAAAGAGAAGCCTAATGAGAGTGTAGGCAAGTCTGTTACATTCAGTAATTAATTGAATGACAGTACTGTTTTCAAGGCACTGTGGTTTCAAGTACCTTGCCCTCGTGGTCAATATTATTTAGAAGAAATGACGTGGGAGCACAAGGAGCATTTTCCCTCAGTCTGATAAATTCTACTTTAACTGTATTCCACACTGTGTCCTCTGTGAAAGGACACTACTTTCTGACCAGCAACTGGGGTAAATCAAGAGATTCTCAACTATTTAGAAGGAGAGACCACAGCCCAGAGACTCATAGTCTGCAGAACAGCGTTAACAAGTAAAAAAAAAATGTAACATCTGGGAATCAGTTAGTGGATTCTGAGTGATAAAGGACCTTATTAGAGAGTTCAAGTATTATAGTAGTTTAGATGATAGGCACTAGAGATGGAATTTCTAGCTTTAAATCCTGGCTGTATCAGCTAGCAGACATGATCTTGGGATCATCACTTAATCCATGTGTGCCTCAATTTTATTATCTATAAAAGGGGATAATAATAATACCCACTTCTTGGATGAGACATTGTTGACATACAGTTCACATTATGTAAGTATTTGCTAATATCAGAAACAACTCTCAAGTATCAGTAGGAATCAAGATCTGTGAAAAATTATACAATTTGTAGTAAAATGTAAGAAAATCTCCTATCTGTCTGGCAGTTTGTGTTTCTTAGTTGTGTCTGCTCCAAAGACTCTTAAATTTTTTTACCTCCTCAAAACTGAACACCTCGGAAAACTGAAGCACCTCACTGTGTGTGTGGCCTTCAGGTAAACTGCATCCCACAGATGCTCTGCCCAGCCGATACCTCTGCACCCACATCTCTGACTCTCCTGCTTTCCTTACAATGAATGGCAACAGAGACAGTGGTGCGAATTTTAAGAACTGGGAGACAGAAGACCCAAGTCGTACTTCTACTGTGCATGTACCTGTAGGCACTGTAATTTCATCAGCACGCTTCCCTCTGTGAAATCAAATTGGTAAGTCCCTGCTGCCCTGCTTATTTATTCCAGTGAGTTTTTATAAAGGCAGAATGAAATTGCTTTGAAAAATGTGCAATAGGAAATAAATAGAATAGATAAACCTAGAGAATCTATTTATTTAGTCATAAAGACCCAAACAATGAAGTTTTGTTGTAAATAAAATGATATGTATAAAAATTGTGTGGTTTGAAGTAAATAGAATGATTTTTAAAATGTATCTTAGCGGGCATAATACAATATGTACCACTCTGAGTATTTCTCTGTCATTGCTACCATATCATGATCATTATATTTTGGTTAAGATAGATGAAGAACATGGAAAAATTTTAAGAAGTTATTTTTATGAACACTAATATACAGTTAATGGTCACATTTCTAATATTCTATGCACTAACAACAAATTTCAGGGGCCTCCTCTCTGCTCGTCGACCTGAGTAAACAAAGCAGAGAAAAGGGGACAAATTACAGGGAAGGACTGGGTCTCAGGCACAGAGCAAGGTTCATAGCATTTCTTATCTCCCACATCCTGAGAAGAATACAAAGACATAGAGATTATTGCATTCTGTAAAGAAGCACGATCAGAGAAGGCCTATAACTGGCCCACGGTCACAGTTAGTTCCAAGCGGAAGCTGAATTCAAACCCAGGTCTCTGTGGAGGCAAATGCAGCGTGTTTTCCGTGCTGTCACATGGGGCCCAGGCTTCCGAGAGCCCTTCCTTCTAGTTGAATAGGAGTCAACATGTGCACAAAATCACTAACTGGCGAGTGTGAGGGACATCAAAGAACAAAGTACTTGAAAGGCCTTACGGGCTTTATAAGCAGTCGAACCAAGTAAGAAATACGAGACGTTCACGATGATAAGGCCCAAGAGTATCTGTGCAGTATGTGACGAGAGTGATTAGAGGAATGGCCAGAAGTGCCAGCAGTGATGGGGGCTGAAATACAGCGTGCAAGCAGGCTGGGGTGACTGAATAGCAGCAGAGGGTTTAAACATTTCCCACAGGATAGGGAGGTGTGGAAGTGGGAAGATCAGAATGTTCAGGTGGTGGCTTTTCCATGGCATACTTTGTGAGGTTTACCTGAAAATGGCAGTCAGGGCAATGACATTACATTTGATTTTATACTTTCCCTCTGTATAGCAATCTTCAGAGTCAGCAAAAATTAGTAATCTTAACATCTCTCACCAACATATCAGAGTGTCCCCGTGAAAAACCCTTTTGTTCTGCTTCGGTGAGCAAGTAGTTGGAGCCTGAAACAGAAGAGGTGCTCTTACCTCTCATGAAACACGCATAATGATGGGGTGCTCTTAACAGACGGATCAGAAAGGCCCCTGGAGTTACACAAGTTACTTTGCAGAGAGGCCTCTGGATTTGAATTTAGAACACTGAATGTAAGCTTCAGCCTTAATAAGTGTGCTGTATGTTTGACCCTGGATAATGCACTTGGCATCCAAATTTTTCCAGCTTAAAAAGTACTGCTACTAATGATATTAACTAGTATTTGTTCAGCACATACTTTAGAGCAGCAGTTGGCCTACGCCCACAGACTAAATAATCTTGCCCTCCACCTGTTCTTTACAAATAAAAGTTTTCTTTATTTGCAGAAACGCTTATTAATTTGCATATTGTTTACTGCTCTTCTTCACCAGCAGAGTTGAGTAGTTGTCATGGACATGGGATCACCTGCAAAAACCTAAAGTATTTACCCTCTAGCTCTTCACAGAATATATTTGCCAACCTCTGATCTATAGCACAGAATTCATTTATTCCTTGCTACAGTACTAAGAGGTAGCTGTAGTCGTTATCCATGTTTTACAAAAGAAGAAACTGAAGCCTAGAAATGGTTAGTAACGTGGCCGAAGTTACAAAGGTGTGGATTGGAGGAGTTGCTATTAAAATGGTTACAACACTAAAATTAAAGGATGTCATTTTAATATGTGGGAAAGTACATTGTAAAGCATGACCTATTCGTGAGTTAGCTCTCGAGAGGCAGTGTGCCCCTAAACAGCAAGTTTTGAAGCCACATAGCACTGGCTTCAAATTCTGGCTTTTCCACTTCATTCTCTGTGACTTTGTGCTCACTACTTAATCTAAATCCCAATTGCCTTATTTGTAAATTGGGGTAATGATAGTTACCTTGGAAACTTTTTGCTGTGAGAACTAAAGCAAACAAATAAATGTAAGACACCTCATAAAGCATGCTACCCTGTGGATAATGAGTGAGGGGGTTGCTTCCACAGGCTTCCTAATCTTTGTTTTCACAATAGTTTTACTTACCTCCATTACAGTATTTAACACTGTGTTTTATTTCCTTGCCCAACTGCCTTTCTCAGAACTTCACTAAACTGTGTGCCTCTCAAAGGGAAGGGACATTGTGTAATTGCTTCTGTGTCCCCAGGTTTTTGTACAGTTTGGCACAGTCAAGGAATCAATAAATAGTCCTTGACTAGATGAAGTTTCTAACGCAAAGGTAGTCGCTCTTGTCACACTCATTCCTAGTTGGGCCACATTAAAGAGAAAAAATGGTATTTTTAGGCTGACCAAATATACCTGTTTTAAATGGGACAGAAAACAACAGTACTGTCCCGTTTCACATGGTCCGTCTGGGCAGCCTAGTTACTTTGCAATCTGATGTCTGTAGGATGTGAAGAATGGCGCTTGGTTTGTTGGGTCTGCATTATGGTTGCACCTGGTATATGATGCCACGTTGGTAGTCAGCTTATCACAGTCATTGCTATTCCTCCTTGGTAGAGTCAGTTACTTAATCAAGGTGAAACGTGTGTCTGTTGCTGGATTCAGAAACATCCCATATTATTTTCTCAAAGATGCTTCTAAATCATCCAGGTATGTGCAACCAATCAAAAGGCTTCATTTGCTGAACTCTGATGTTTTTCACTGGGGAAGCAAATGACCCATGTTAAAGGTTGGGGTCGTTCTATAACACTTCCAACATGAAGGTTCCTCAAATGGTTTCACCCCTATCACGTGAGGCTACTTAACTCATTTGGGTAACTACTTTTCCTTATGCCTGAGGCCCTTAGACCAGCATGTGTTTCCTAGGATAATATATATATATATATATATATATATATATATATATATATATGTGTGTGTGTGTGTGTGCGCTGTATGGAAAGTTTCCAGCCATGTAATATGAAAAAAATAGAAGTAATTACAGCTGGATTTTTTTCCAGACAGCCCTCATATATCAAGGATGAGCAGTGAGGTTTAATTAGTAACTTATACATATTATTCTTTCCAAGAAAATGAGACCAAAGACAGAACAAAACAAAGTAAAACAGACCAGACCAAGTAAAGGCCACTTTAGATTTTTATCTGATACACATGATGTATATATGTGTGTGCATCTGTGTATATATGTATATGTGTGTAGGTATATATTAATTTCTGTTACTCATATATTTTTAACATCATATTGATCATACTCAAATTCTCCCTCTAATTTCTAACCAGTCCTATGATCTCTGTGCTATGAGGAAAATTGTTTAATAAGCACTCAGCAATTCCTCACTGTCAGGTCATTAATATATTTAAGGTATTACTGACTCAAGCTGAGTCTTTTTTTATTTATTTCTGTCTCACTAAAAATTTTTTTATTTGTACATTATATCAAACACTGTGCTAGGAGATACAAAATGATTGCGTAATTCTTGACCTCAAGAGATGTGAACGTTCACATCTTGAAATACATCTTGGACAATAGCTGAAGTAAGTGTAGGTAAGAATATAAATAAATGAATCATGATGCGGGCTACTTAGTAGACAAAACAACAATTTTTTTTCTTAACAAACGTATCAAAGACAATGATAGTGTAAAAGAAGAAATAAAATAATTTGCCTGGCAGAATGTAGGAAGGTTTCAAAATTCATAGGCTTTTGATCTGAGACTTGAAAGTGGAAGGCGTTGTTTTCCCAATTGTACATACATACCTGAATACTGAACAGAGAAAAACAAAACACAAGCAAAATTCAAGGCATATGAGGAATACCGTTGTGTTTTTGAACAAGCAGCTTGATACAGTTGTAAAATAGAAATTGGGGGTTCAGTGGAGATGGTTCAGCGAGGCAGGCAGAAGCTTTATTTGTCCAACAGTGGGTGTAAGGCTTGATCCTGTCAATAGAGTTATTTCGTAATTTCAGGCAGTGTTGTGGCAAAATTTTATTTGCATGGCAGAAAGATTATTTTAACAATAAAAAATGAATAACAGGTATTTGGCAGATTTAAGTATAGAAATAGAATGATCAGTGTTGAAATCGTTGTAATAACTCAAGTAAGAGTCAATGGCGACCTAAAGAAAATAATGGTAAATTGGGTGAGATAGACACCTATAATGCTGGAAGTGTGTGTGTGTGTGTGTGTGTGTGTGTGTGTGTGTCTGTGTGTGTGTGTGTGTGTGTGTGTCTGTGTGTATGTGTGTCTGTGTGTGTGTCTGTTAATGAACAAACACTAATAAAACCTGTTGCCTAATTAAATGCTGCAAATGAAAATAGTGTCAACTTTCTACTTCCTGTTTATGTTCTCATTAGTACCAAAGATTCTGTTCACTTAAGGTATAAAAGGAATCACAATGATTATTTTTTGTTTTCTTAATCTTAACTCTTCTGTTTTTATATAAGACCATGCACAAAAGCTTGCTTTAGAATTTTGGATATGACAATAATAAAACGGATGTTTTTGCATCACCAATATTTAATTAATGACAAAATTAATGCTTTATAGACCCATTTCTGAGATCAAAATATTGAGAAATTAGTCACTTGTAGTGCTTTAAAAACACATTCATTGTTATTTATTATTTCATTCAATGAACATTTAACATTATTGTTAGTTTTTAGAGAATGATTATTCTTAACTAACAAATTAAACTGCCCAACCCAATTTAAATCTGCATTTATTCACAGGACTCATTATTGTGAAAACAAGGAAAATTGCACTGAAGAAATTAAAATTAAAATAAATATTTAACATTTTAAAGTACTTTACATACAATTATTGATTTTTATTATGAGCCTGGAAACACCAATATGAGTATTATGAAAAGAGATTATTTGCTATTGGAGGTAACTTTAACACGATTGGGATTCATTAGCCCAATTCATGTATTTGGTTAAGTGTTGAACTGTACCTGAACAGACCCGGGTTCTTCATTCTGCTCTTTTCATTTGTCATGTAGCCCCTTAGCAGACAGAGCTTGTCTACTGGGAATTCTTCCTGAAGATTATTAACTGGAAATACCATTTGGCTCCTCTGATAATATCACAATTTTAAATTCATGACTTACCTTTACTGTGGTGATATTCTTAAAACTTTTGATGAATGCGTCTGACTTCATTGCATTGATATGATTTGACATGAAGTAATATTGGAGTCCTGAAATCACCAAGGCGTAGCAGTATTTCAGTGAGAAATTGAGAAAAGGTTGAGAGGAATGGCCATTAGTGTGTAAGATTAAGCAATGTTAAGTGCAAGAAAGAAGAGACCCTCTGGACTAGTCTAAGGAAGTGCGATGCATCTAAAGAGCTGTTCTTGTTTTAAGGAAAAGTATAGAGTAGCTCAGGAGAGGTAGTTTGGAATTCCACTGTCTAATTCTTTTACATTTTATTAAAAAATCTATTAATTTCAAAAATAATTTTTATTTTATTTTATTTTATTTTTAATTTATTTTTATTGTTAGACTTATTGGGGTGACAATGCACTGTAGAATTGTATGCCTGAAACCTATGTAATCCTTGCTAACAGATGTCACCCCAATAAGTCTAACAATAAAAATAAATTTAAAAAAATAATAATTTTTAAAAGATGATTGAATCATAAGAATTAGAATGTTTCTGTAAGAAAAATAGGTGGCAAACTTTGTTTTAAATAAATAGTTGTGCTTCCAAAGTGTAGGCATATAATAAGCTTTGTATCCTAAACATGGATAAATGGATCATGCCTTTTACTTTCTAGCAATAATAGTAGGAACACAGCATCTGGCAATTTGTAAATATTAATAAATACTCAATATGGGGGGTGGGAGGGGGAGCCAAATATATAGTGATAGAAAGAGACCTCACACTGGGTGGTGAACATATAATGCAATAGATAGATGATGCACTACAGAATTGTACACCTGGAATTTATGTAACTCTTGATAACCAACGTCACCCCAGTAAGTCTAACAATAAAAATATTTTTAAAAAAATACTCAATATAGAGATGACGTTACACTGCTTCTTGGTTTCTGGAGGAACCATGTCCCCATAGTATTCTCTACATATGCATTCACACTCAAACACAGTATTATGCAATCTAATCAATGAAAGCCAGTGCACTGTGTACAGACGTATCCAAAAGGTCACATCCAGTCGGCTAAATAAGCAGTTCCTATCTGGTATTGAAAATGCCCAAATGGACATGTACAGAGGAAACAGTGAACATCCATAAACAAGAGCAACTTCCAATTTCATATTAACCTAATGAAATATGCTGATGAGAACAAAGGAAAATCCCAAAACATTCTTGGGATCTTTTAAAGTAATGGAAAGCTCACATATGTTTTTCAAAGACAGTATTATTTTTTCAAAACAGGCAGTCACTATTGCTAATGGGAAAATCAAACTCTTAATGGCTTACTTTCTCAGGAAAGAAAGAAAAATGACTAAAAGTTGATATGAAGGGCAGGGGAGGAAAATACAGTAAGAGACAGAAAAATAATGAAATATAGTAGGAGCTTCCAAACTGTTCGTAATGATGGCCTTCATCTCTCCAGATCTTACTTTCCTATCTCAAGTATATTTTTCAGATTTATTTCGGATCCATTTTTCTATGAACTATGATTTTTCTGCAAGTAGCCGTTCTTGTAGTATATTGTTAGGATGATGATACTTCAGGATTATAGAAATATCTGCTTTGATAGAATAATTTTCATTATAAGTAGTTGATAGGAGAGGAGAGCCTTTATAGTAAAGCATTTAACCTTTCTCCCAAGGAGATGTACCCTTTGCCCTTGGCTCCTCGGAGTTTGCTGGGAGGCCTTAGGGTAGACAGATAATGACACTGTGATTTATAGTGGGGACTGGCCATACCTTAAGGTCAGGGCTAGATATGTCAGAAATGCCAAAAGTATGATTTAAAATGGGGGTTTGAGTAATGAGGTATCAACTGACCTAGGGACTGAGATCAACCACGTGGACATCAATCAATCAATCAATCAATCAATCATGCCTGCATAATGGATCCCTGGTAAAAATTCTGAAATCTAAATAGAGGCTCATGTGAGCTTCCCGGGCTGGCAGTACTCAGTGTATTGTCACGCATGGATGCCAGGAGAGCAGCAGGGAGAGGACCTATCTTAATCTGTATCCTTTCCCTGTAGTAAACTGTAGTGGTGAGTATAACAGCTTTCAGTGAATTCTATGAGTCTTTCTAGTAAATAATCAAATTCAAAAATAGTTCTGGCAACCCCTCAAATTTGCAATTTGTGTCAAAAGTGAGGGTCCCTCTAAACTCTGTAACTGGCTAATTCTCACAGTGGCCTAAACTCTGGCAAAGCCACAGTAGAAAATACCATCTTTGAGTTTACTTAACAATTCCTTAACACCTGTTATGTGGAAGGCCTAACAGTATAGGTTATCGGTGATGTAAAGAATAAAAATTAATAGCAGCCCTCTAGGGGTCTCAGAAATCTAGTGAGAGACAAACACATGCTGCAATTTTAATGCAAGACGTATGTAGTGTTATGTGTTGAAATGGACAGAGAAGAGATCAGATGAGCAGCCAACTGCACGGAGCTGGTTGGCACTGACAGCTACAACCTGGTATTGCTAGAATCAGGCCTGGCCCTCCGGGCTCAGACCTGGTCTCCTTCTTTTGTACATGTACAAGTTCATAGAAAAACAACATCAAACAAGGTCCTCCTGTGACATGACAGAACAAGACAAAAACAAGCTCATTCTATAATCATTTCTGAATAAAGACAAAGACAAGAAGACTATCCAAAACTCCAAATGACCCAACGACCTCTTTCATGGCTAGTAGGAGCAACTTATTGCTGTTATTTTTTTTAATGATTACAGCTTTTGACTTGTTTTGTCTCTCCTACCTTTAAATAAAATTAATGAAATACATAACTATGAAATAACCCTTGCTCCAGAACATACCCAATTGTCTTTCTTAAACTGTCCCCAGAACTAACACTTTCCCAAACTTTTCTGTAAGTCCTTTTAAACATTATTTTACTGAGAGCCCCATGTTACTGATACTGCACACTCCCCCTCATTACAACAAGTCAATACACCCCACTGTCGGACTACAGCTGTGTTTGGAGCAGTCTTTGACTGATGGACATCAACGCGTTAGCTGTGGTACATGTATGATTGTGAAGGGAAGAAACGGTCATCTAAATAATGACTGTGGTTTGAGTGGTACCACTGTTACTACAGTATTTGTTGTTCGGATGAGGGGGCTTCTCAGAGTCCATACCGCTGGGCAGTGACTGAACTGAGATCCTAACTGAAGTCCTCTGCCCTCCAGAGCTGTGCACTCTCTGTGTGTTGCACCATTCTGGTTTTGTTTATATTTCCCTTAGTTTTGCATAATGTAGTTGAGAACTAGAATAAAATTTAAACCAACGCAACTTAAATGCTATAATGTTCAGTAATTCAATATGATAAAAATGAAATTTAAAAAATAAACTAAGGTTTCTTGATTACAAAATAAGAGTTTAAGACCACTGATAGCTTTGAATCAGAATGTCAAATCTGGAAGGACAGCTTATATGAGTTTTAGTGTAGTCCTATTTCAAATTATGTAGTTACTTTATCATGCCAATCTAGACCAGGCAATTTTGTTTTTCATAATTAAAGATTATATATGTGTGTGTGTGTGTGTGTGTGTATACACACACATATACATACATACACACACATATATATACATGTATATATATAACACAATATGCATATATAACATATATGTGTATCCATATATTGCATATACAGTTTAATATATACACATATATAATTGCATACATATCAATTTAACAGTAAGAATGTTGTCTTTTCTGATTTTTTTATTCTACTAGTATGCACCCAATATAAAAATAAACCACAATAAACATTTTTAATAAAAATATAATTCTCAAATATTGTTCTGTTAACATATTAAATAGAAAGGTGGGGTCAATAAATAAATTGAGAAAGTCTGAGACCCTTTGACAGACTGCTTCTCAGAGCTTTTAGTTTATGAGCAGTTAACGTGAGCATAAAGGACAAGAGCACAGTGCAGGGTGTTTTCCTTAAGTGCCTGACAATTCTTCCTGTACCACTCTCCCCACCCACTTCCTGCCCCTTCTGCCACGAGTGGGACTGGCAGTTTTCAGAACAAAATTTAAATCATAGTGGCTACTTTAATTCCTTTCTTTGATTTTTTGTTAATTATTTGTTTCCCACAAATATTTCCTAAGTGATCATTATGCTGGGCTTCAAGGTGGAAAAATGTAGGAGGGCAATGTGCAATATAAAAACAAAGCATGTGATGTTCTTGAGCTGGTGGAATCCACAGTCTACTTGTGTTAAAAGCATAAAAAATATTATTAAAAATTGGTATCTAATTTCTCAGTATACACAATAACTATTTGGGTGAAGAAGAAAAATGACATTTTTGGAAGATTGATTACTAAGGAAAAAATACTGATGGGTTTTGAAAAGAGAAGAAAAAGGGGCATGAGAAACATTGAGGTGAAGAGAAAATATCTCAAAAGTGAGGGAGGGGCATGTGTCTTGTGTCAGATGAAAAGGGAAAAGGGGTTAAGAAAGATAGTAAGTGGTTTGGCAGATTCCTATAAAAAATACTTTGATAATTTCTTTGTGATGGCAAATGAAACATATGCTTATAAAAAATCGGAATGTAAAAATTATTTTTAAACATGGTAACTATAATTCTACTTCTCATAAAAACTGCTGTCATAGATATTGGAGTATTCATTTTGCAATTATTTCTTAGGTTTATCACTAAAATTTCTGGTGTTGCTTATTTGTTTTTAAGGGAGTGGTTATGAATATTAATTTGTCTATTTCTCACCAACAATTTTTGCCTCTGCTCAATACTATGAAGTCTTTGAGTAGCAGGAATCATGAAATATTCTATTTTGTAAATACAGTGCTCGTGACAGCATCTAAATAGTAATGATCAGCACATCCCTGAAGGAAACAATGAGTGAATTGCTATTGAGATGGGATCTTTCAGGTGGATGAAGATTCAGGAAGATAAAGTATTACAATGGTGCAATTAAATAGAAATATTATCTATAATTTGTTGAATGCTTATTTTATGTAAGGTACTACATATAAAAATCCATTTCTATGCATTTATTTTTCATGACACACTCATGACATAGCATGATGCTTGTCCTGCTTGTCCCTATGTATTGATGAAAGGACTGCAGCTCAACATGGTTAAGTACATTGTTCAATTTGAAATTGGTAGGACCTTCATTTGAAGACACTTTGGTTTCAGGCAGTTATCAGTTATCCACTCTGCATATATCATTGTCCCCCATTAAGAAATATTGAGTGATTAGCCGAAAATATTCAACATGATGAAAACCAAGGATCTACAACCAAGAATAATGAATCCAGCAAGGCTAGCATTCAAAACTGAAGGACAGATAAGGAGCTTCTCATATAAGGAAAAGTTACAGAAATACATCACCACCAAGCCAGTACTACAAAGAATGTGAGAGGGACTTCTTAGGGATGGGAGAGTGGGTAAAATAAGGGAAAGGGATGGAGAAATTTAGTTTGATTTTTGACATAAAATCGAAAGCAACAAAGAAACAAAAACTCATGGACACAGTCAATAATTTAGTAGTTACCTGAGGGTAAGCGGGGAGGGGAGTGGGGGAGAAGGGACAGGGACACAAATATATGGTGATGGAAAGAGAACTGACTCTGGGTGATAAACACATAATACAACACATAGAAGATGTAAATGTAGAATTGTACACCTGGGACCTATGTAATTTTTATTAATCAATGTCACCCCAATAAATTAAAAAAAAAGAAATATTGAGTAATTAAAATAGAAAGCAAGCAACAAGGATGGACCAAAAGGGCAATGTGAAGGTAGGATTGATAGGACCTAAAGCCAGTGAAATGACAATGCGAGAAAATCTTACAGTGGAGTCCAAGACATATGGTTCGAGATTTTCTATTTAAAAGTATATCTTGGTTTCCTATCATGTAACAGGTACTTTGCTAGGTGCTGAAGTATACTTTTGAACAAGGTGGCTTCTGAATAAGATAAGTAGCACCAATGGTCAAATTACAGAATATAGACAGAAAAGCAAAAATATGGAGCAAGGGACAGATTCGCTGTTAGAATCATAATTTTTGATGTATAGGAAAGCACATTTTTGGTATTTTCTTCAAGGAAGTTTTAGCTTCATTTACCTCTAAATACTAATAATATTAATTACTATGGATTGAATAATTGCTTCATGCAAGATACTGTGCAATACAATTTATGTAGAATATATATTTAATTCAGAAATATATAAATATATAATATATATTCAGTGCAGAAAAGGAATCTGAGACTTGCAAATTAAGAAATTTTGCTAAGAATTGTGCTTTGTAAACAAAAGAGCAAAAACTGTCAGACCCAAACTCTTCTTAATCTATAATCACTACCCTGGAAATATTTTATTCATTCAACTCTATAAAAATTTACCTATAAAGAACTTTGATACAGTTTTCCATAGTGGCTATATCAATTTGCAATCTCATCAGCAATGCATGAAGGTTCTCTTTTCTCTACATCCCTGTCAACATGTGTTTCTTTTTTTCTTTTTTTTTTTTTTTTTTGCTTTTTGGTATGTGGGTAGCTCCCTGACCCTGACTGGGAATCGAACCCAGGCCGCAGCACTGACAGCGCCAACGCCGAAGCCTTAAGCCACTACACCATCAGGGAACTCCCAACATGTGTTTCTTGGTTTATTGATAATAGCCATTTTGACATATGTGAAGTGATAGCTCATTGTGATTTTAATTTGCTTTTCTGTGACGATTAGTGATGTGAGCATCTTTTCATATGTCTGTTGGCCGTCTGTATGCCTCATTGGAGAAATGTCTTTTCAGTTCCTATGCCCATTTTTCAATTGGATTGTTTGTTTTTTGGTGTTAAGTTGCATGATTTTTTGTAAATTTTGATTATCAACTCCTTATCGTAAGTATCACTGGCAAATATCTTTTCCCATTCAGTAGGATATCTTTTCACTTTGTTGATGGTTACTTTTGGGATGCAAAATCTTTTTAGTTTGATGTTCCATTTGTTTTTTCTTTTGTTTACCTTGCTCGAGAAGGTATTTCAGAAAAAAAATATGACTAAGAGCAATATCAAAGAGTTTACTGCCTATGTTTTCTTCCAGGAGTTTTATAGTTCTGGGTCTTACATTAAAGTCTTTAATCCATTTTGAGTTTATTATATGGAAAACAGTATGGAGGTTCTTCAAAAAAATTAAAAATGAAACTACCTAATGACCTAGCAGTTCCACTTCCGAAAAAGTCCAAATCACCAATTCAAAAAAATGTTTACACCCTTATGTCCATGACAGCACTATCTACAATAGCTTAGATATGGAAGCAGCCTAAGTGCCCATCAATAGATGATTGGATAAAGAAGAGGTGGTAAATATATAAATGGAATATTAATGGGCCTTAAAAAATGAATTCTTACCATTTATGACAACATGGAAAGACCTAGAGGATATTATACTAAAATAAGTCAAACAGAGAAAGAAAAATGCCATGTGATTTCACTTATATGTGGAAATTAAAGAACAAAATAAATGAACAAACAAAACAGAAGAAGACTCATAGATACAGAGAACAAACTGATGGTGGCCAGATGGCAAGGGGTTAGGGGGGCTGATGAAAAAAGTAAAGGAATTAGAAAGTATGAATTGGTAGTTACAAAATAGCCATGAAAATGTGAAGTACAGCGTAGGGAAAATAATCAACAATATTGTGATAACTACATATGGTGCCACGTGAGTACTGACTTATTGGGGTGATAACTGCGTAAATTATATAAATGTACACCTGAAACTAATATAAAATAATGTTGAATGTTAACTATAATTTAAAAATTACTTTTAGTTGTTCAAATGTCACCATTCAATAAAGATTTAAGAGAGTATGGGCACCTGAAATCAGGAAGAATTAAGAAAGGAGGTATCATATGTTACAGCTCCTCTTTGCTGTTAGAATCATGAGGAAATTTACTTGACCACAATCACATTCTCTTAGACCTTAAATAAATCTAATTATTTGATAGCAAAAATATTTCTTTTGAAGTGCAGGGATATTTTATAAAATTTTAATGCCACTCTATTAATTTGCATGCCACATTAACTTGGCCTATATGAATCAATAAATTTAAAGCAAATGTATCACATGCAGTTGGAAAATATCGTTAATCTCACAAAGCTCTAATAAATGGAAAAGACCTAATAGGTCACTGAACCCACTGAACCAGGCAGCTAGATGATAAAGAAAAGTTAGAAAGGGAGATAACTCTTCACTGTCTTGAGTTTCATTAAACTGAAAAGTAAGTTTTAGGCAATGGCCTACTTTAATATTTCTCTTGTGTAGGTTTTACTATTAAAGTGGTCAGGATTTTTTTTTAATGGGAAAATGTTAAAGTTCAAAGACCACAAAAGTAGTGACAAAAATAAGACACTCTTTTCAGTCTTATTGTTGTTACTAACTTTATATGTATTATGAGCAAATTGGGTGACATCTGGCCACTGGGAGAGCAGAGAAAAGGGAGGAATGTTCTGTAGTTACTATTTGTTAGTATTTGCTCCATTTATTCATCTCCATTTAAGGCAGGACTGGTAAAAAGAATATTATTATAGTCAGGCAAAAGACATAGGTAGGAGTAGTAATGATGGTGAGAAGATTCTGAATGTATTAAAAATTAGAGCTGACAGACATTTTTTATGGTTATCATGTGGGCTGTAAGAGGAAGTATGCATTGTGATGGCCACAGGAGCTTTCACTTGAGCTATGGGGTAGGATGAAATCCGCATTTCCTGAGATGGGAAAAATTGAGAAAGGCATCTTCAGAGTAAGGGAAAGAATGAAGAGCTTGGTTTTGAACATAGCCCCTTTGAAAGATGTTCAAGGTAGCCAAGCAGAAATGTTCAGTAAAAATGTGTGTTTAGAATGATACACTTCCAAGATTGTAAAGAAGTCAACATAACACCTGTGCTGTTTATTTAATCACAGGATCAAACACTTAGAATTTCATTGATTCAAGCAGTTAAAACAATATAATAAGTACAAAAAGATTGAGAATGTGAAAATTATAAAGATATGTAAGAAGAAAAGCAAGTTTAATATGAAAAGCACCAAAACAATAAAAGCCCTTAGAGTGGAAGTATGTTTTTTTTCTCTTTTCTATAATATAACACTTTGCTAATTTGAAAGCCTCAATTATGCCTTACCTGGAATACTGCAATTCCTACCTCTCTCATATCCATCCCACATTTGTTTTTGCTTAATTTACAACCCAATGGGAAAAAAGCAATAATTTAAAAAGGAAGAAAAACATTTTGATTATACCTCTTCTAGCCCAACACTTTACACACTACTCAAACTTTCAACTGCTCTTACCTCAAATCCAGTATCTCTCACACAGTCGAAAAGCGTCTTAATAACTTCCCCATCTTCTTACTGCTTTATCTCAGGGCACCCTCTTTCCTCTGGTTTTCTGAGCTTTCTTCCATTCCTCTTGTGCTTTAAGGGCCATCTTTCCTTCCTAAGGACCTTGAACCTACGGTTTTTTGGTTTTTTTTGTGTACAAGTACTTGTTCATCATGGTTCCTCTCTCCTGTTATTCCTCTCATCTACTTTCAAGTCCTCTAAAATTTTATCCCTTTAAGTAGTTCCTTTGCTACTTATTCTGAATTATTGGTCATGCTTAAGGTAAAAAATATGGTGTTATTTTGCACTCTCATGTTCTAAATTTTACTGTAATTATGACTAAGTAATAACTTATTAACTATCAATGTGAATACTATTTGCCCCATGGATGGTCTGGTCCATGAGGACAGGATATATAGCTGTCTAATTCTCTCCTTTAGCTGAAACATTGGTAGTATTTTGCATGTAATAGGTGCCAATAGTATTGAATACACATGCAAGAGAAAGGAGAAACAACCATTATTTCAATATAATGTCAAGAATTGATGGAAGAGAAAGGATTACAGAGTTAAGAC
Organism: Lyroderma lyra; assembly: GCA_004026885.1. Classification (NCBI taxonomy): domain Eukaryota; kingdom Metazoa; phylum Chordata; class Mammalia; order Chiroptera; family Megadermatidae; genus Lyroderma; species Lyroderma lyra. Next base: position 22,878 of record PVJL010007002.1, read on the forward strand.
ACAGTTGGGATCTCCCAGATGTCTCAATGTAAGAGAGGCAGTGGAGATGATGTTTGGATTAATTTTTCATTATGTTTATTGAAGTTATGCTGAGAATGACAGTGATTCTTACATACAATGAACAGTGACAACTATCACATTATGTTTTCATGTTTCTATTCATCCTGATTTAGTCCTAATTTGAAGACCTTAGAAAACTTGGTTCAGTAGACTCTCAGTTAATGGGCGGCCCTGGGGATTGGTAGATGCCTGATAAATGTAAGTGGACTCTCTGTTAACTGGAGCTCAAGCAACCAACAGTTTCAAGCAACTGGCAAAAAACGGTTAACGAAGAGTCAACTGTACATTTTTATTACCTTTATTAAAACTACTTCATTAGTTTTGTCTTGGGAAGAGAACAAATCCACGGAAACATGTTGGAGCAAAGTTCACAGAGTTTAGTCAGTTTTTTGTTCTCACCAGTATCAATAACTTGTTGGTATTGTTACCGGAAAATGGGGTGTCCTTGTCGACACGACATCCAGGTTCTTGGTATCTTGAGCAAAGAATTGAACAAAACACACGCAAAAGTAAAGTGGTGAAACAAAGAGATAGTTTATTGAGGGGAAAATACACTCCAAAGAGGTAGGGGCGGGCTCGAGCAAAGAAAGTGGCTCAGGAGCCCTGATCAATGAGGGTCTAGGTGTTTTTGTTCTCTTCTAGATTTTTAGAGGAGACACCCCAAGGTATGGGGTCTCCTGATTGACAAGTTTGATTGACAAGGGGTCTGCCTTCTGACTGCACATGCCCTTTCCCAGAGTTTAGTCTGCTTTAATGATATTAATAAACTTCTGTGCATATGTATGATATTACAATGATGGTATAATGAGGTTCAGGTAACTCTCACTGTGCAGGCATTAGGAGCTGGCCCAAGCTGGGCCCTCTGACTTCCTTGTGTTTGTCTGGAACTTCCTCCTAGCCTGGGGCAGGGATTACTTGTGAAAGGGTGGTATCTAGGCATAACAGTTCCAGCAGGCAGTCTCATGGGGGAGGTCGAGATTTCTCTATTCTATCTACCTTCCTCACATCCTCTTGAGAGGTGTGATCCCCACAAATCTCCATGGGAAGCTGAGGGGGGTGGAGGTCTCATCTTCTGTACCTGCTTCCTGCTGAAAATGGTCATTGTCCCTACCTATTGGGGATCCATGGAGTTCTCACCCATCTCATCTAAAGAGGAAGGGGTCTCAAGATCCGCCATGTTGACTCCTTTGGTTGAGATGTGCTGGGAGCCTTGTTGGGGCACTGCTAGTATCCTGATGGTTTCTAGATTAGGAGAAAATAATTCAGTTAGCATTTTAAAGGCATTGATCAGAGAAATAGGTTTTAAAACCCTTGTCACTAGGTGGTTTTAGGATAGAAAGTCTGTTGCTTGGGGTGAGGAACCAGAGAAAATTGATAAGGAAAGCAATTAAGAAAAGGTGAAACTAAGAGCTAAAGAAACAAGGAAAAGGGGTCTTTAGTGAAGTGAAGGGATGGCTGCTCTATCTGGCCCACATCAGTATTAGAAACTCCCATACTTAGATTATCTTAATTTAGGCTTTTTCTATCGCAAATTGAAGACAATAGGTTTTAATCATATTTCCCAAGTGCTTTGAGAATTAAAACTCCATCATTTGAACAGTTTGTCTCTAGTTCAATCAACCCTTAGTATCTAGCATTTTGCACACCAATGCTATTCTTTCCATCTGTTGATATTCCTGTGTGAGCACAAAAAGTTCACAGTTATGGTTTGATGAATAGAATAATTAGTGAATTAAATTAAGAGTTGAAGGAGTTTTCATTAAAATTATATTAATATCTATAAATGTGTTTGAATCCATTGCATAATCACTTCTTAATTTACTATGCATTTAAAAGGGAAATAGATATGACTAAATTAGATGAAATTGATCATCTAAACAAAGTTGAATAATTTTGATTTAACAAGAGTGAAACAAATAGACAAATAAGAGGTAAATATATTTGAAATTATGGGAAGAATTAGAGCATTTTATAGATTTTCAAAGCAGAAGTCATACTGGCCAAAATGAAAAAGACTTTCAAGACTTTATTCAAGGCGGTGGCAATCAGGGAAAGGAGCCAGATTATACAGTCCTAACTCACTGGAACAAAAGGGTCAGGAGAATTATTAAGAGCTGGGGTGGGAGGATCAAAATTCATCTGTGTTTGCCAATTGCAATCACTCAAAGGAAAAGTGAATTTTTTTCATACCTTAATGACAAAAAGGTTGTCTTACATCTTGGAGAAGGAGCCTGTGGAAGAGAGGCTCCTACCTTCCCAAGGGAAGTGGGAGATAAGCGTGTGGTCTTTGATAATTACATTTCAAAGAGATGGATCTGAGGTCCTTGAAAAAGAATCCTAAATTTGCAAAACCAGCAAGAGAGGTTTTTTAAAGACTTACATACATCTCAAAGGGGCAGAGAAAATTTGCAATTCCAAGTTTCTAAAATAGGTGAACTAAGAAAAAGCCGGGAACAGATCTCTGTGCTTAGCCAGTGGGTTCCTTAAGAACAGAAGTTTGACGGAGGTCGATGGCCCAGAGGCAGGAAGCAGCAGCTAGTCTGAAGTTTAGTCAAGGTGACCCTGAGGGAAACTTAAGGCTGTCCTGGTTAAGCACTACAATTGAGAAGACTGTGGAGAAGAGATTCTTTTATTTTACTTGAAGGTGATGTACTAAAATGTTTCAACACTGTAATGAATGATAGATTCAGAAATAAATGTAGAAACCACTGGATTCTACTGGGTATTGAGAACTTGAATCATTTCAATGTACCATTTAATGCATTAGAAGGCAAGTAATCTGTTTGAAGACTTTTAGTAAACAAAGGGGAATTTTAAAGACAGTAGTAAACACCACTGAAAGCTAATTAGTGATGAAATGAATAGTTTTGCAAACAGTGTACTGATGTCAAAAGCTCACTTATGGAGTCCTGAAATTGGGAAAAAAGAGTTCTCTAAAAGTAAATGATATTAACTGAATGAAACATAGAAATAACTAGCTATCATCTACCTATCTAGCTAACCATCTATCTCCTTTCTCAATTTCTTTTTCTCCTAGTTTTAGACTTAATAATTTCTCAAAAATCTTCAGGTAGGAAACATTAATTCATTCAAAACAATTGACTAAGTAGTACTAGTTACTTGGATTTCATAGACAGCAATTTCCTGCTCCTCTTCTAAAAGGTTTTTCGAAGTGGGTGAAGTAGTTATGCAGTCTGTTAAGTGAAGAGGATGTTGTGGTGAACCAATCATTTCTATGCAGAACTTTTTGACATGACTAGGTTTGAAATATATAAATGTACAGCTAAAGATGTCAGAGACCAGTAAGGCTTCAAGAAGGGTAATCAGAAACATGACTTCTCCCCACTAACCCGAAGATGAGGTAGGTTCTCAATGGCAGATTATGCCACACATGTTCACTTATGTATAAACCACAATGCAATTGGTTTGCATTAGGAGGTGCATCTAGCTAGGGAAAACAAAATCTCATCATGTCACATGGCCAAAAACACTCCTTAGAGTAAAATCCACACTTCTTGTCATGTCATGCAAGCTCCTGCCTAATCAGCTTTTTATTTACCACTTCAGGTTCCTCTTCCCCATTCGTTCTCACTTCACCTTCAGGACTCAGCCTCAGTGAGCAACTCTAAGAGCAAGCCATGGTCTTTCTCATTTCCTGATTTTTCAGATGCTGCTTCCTGCCTCCGATCCATGTCCTTAATTCATCCCTCCCACCCATTGCAGGTTCCACACTCACAGACTTTTCATCCAGTTATTCTGTACCTGTCCTTGATTGGGACACACTGTCTTCTCAGAAACCTACCCTGATTCAAAATGTGAGAGTTGCCCCTTTCAATGGACCATAAATTCAAATTCTTAACTTGATGTGTTCAACAAGTTATCAATAACGTAGGTAAATTACCTTTTCCTACTCCAATGAAAATGTTTATCAAGATATTATGACCATGTTTAATACAAGTTCTTGTCAACACCCTCTTCTGTCAGTCATCTTCAAAGAACTTTATGCAAAAAAAGGGAAAAAGAATAATCTAATACCATTGACTAGATAACTAAGAAGAGAGGAGGATGCCCCTGGTCCCTGTAGAACAGGTGAGAGTTTTCTTGTAAGGGCTTGATAATTCATCTTTTGAAATGGCCTATAGGGCCTTTTTTTTTTTTTTTTTCATTTTGTGGTCATTTGATCAGTTTTATTTTCAGAAGGTAACTGTCCCCTTATTCTAGACACGTAACATCTCAAGAGAGCAGAGTTCATGGGAGTAGTCCGCTCTAGGTATAGACAAATGAATGCACTATGTATAGAGAATTTTAAAACATTGGGAATTTATAGTTATGTAATTTAAAAGTTATAACTGTGTTACATTTGAACTGTAAGGAATACTATCTTTGCTAAATGAATACTTAACTTGTGAAATATTTTACTGAATTTGACTATTACCTTTTAAGTAGAAAATTATTCTTTAATTATTTTTATTTTTATTCAATTTTTTGGGTGACATTAATTGGTAAGATTACATAGGTTCCAGGTGTACGGTTCTTTATCGTCTACGTGTCACCACCCAGAGTCACTTCTCCTTCCATCACCATGTATTTGACTCCCCCTCCCTCCTTACCCACCCGCCTTCCCACTTTTTCTCTGGCAGCCACTATTATCTAATAATTTGTCCAAAAAAGTTATTTCTCTATTTTGATTGTTCATTTATTCTGTTCTTTAGATTCTACATATGTTAGATCATATAGTATTTGTCTTTCTCAGTTTGACTTATTTCACTTAGAAAATTATTCTTTTTAAAATTAACTGTGTGATTTAAAGCTAAAGAAAAAATTACAAAGTAGAAACTGTATTGTTATATTCATTATTGTGACAGACCATTAAATATATCCCTTCTTTTGAAAAATGTTAATACAATTTAAATATTTTATTTTTCTTTATTCTCTATAATTTATATTTTATTGATTAATTTTACCTTTTTTGGCATGATCGTTATGAAAAATAACTTTCTCATATACAGTAAGGGGCTTTTAACCTTACTGTGCATCACAGCATTCACAGGTCACTGAAAACGATCTAATGGCTCTGAGCCGGAAGGGTTTCTTCAGGACCCACATACGTTAATGTATTCATTCTTCTATTCTTTCATTTATTCCATCACTGAGCACCAAATATATGCCAAGCACTCTGCGCAACCTTTTAGATACAGAGGATCTTTTAATGTAATGGCAAAGAAAGACAAAATTCAGTAAATAAAACAATGACCAGGGATGTTTGTTTGTCGATTTATCCCAAAGGCCTTTTCTAGTAGGCATTAAAAAAAATATTTTTAATTAATAGGCACAGTTAAAAACACATGCACAGTTTACAGAAAAGCATTGAAGGGGAATTGCTCTTCACTGTTATCAAGTTATCAAGACATGGGGGCAGGAGGAAAATGCCTCTTAGAGGAAGTGATGAGCTGCCTCATGTTTGCAGATCAGTGACAAGAAGTGACTGTACTTTCAGCCACTGCGTTTTTGGGTGATTCTTTACAGAACCTTATTGGGACCATAGGTGAACAGTACAACTGTGGAAGAGGGTTTGAGGAAGGGGAGATTGGGCAGTGGGAGATGATTGATTAGAACCACAGCAGACCAGACAGGAAATAGTTTGGCCTGAAGTAGGGCCAGAGTAGCCATAAATGAGAGGGAGCTAAACTCAGAAAAGAAGCCCACGCTGTATGATCAAAAGGAGGATTTCAGGTGGTTCCAGTTTTAGAATTCTATACAAGTTAAAAAGACTTTCTCCCAATAAAAAGTACTAATTCCTTAGCATTAGTATTTTGGGGAAAGATCCAGTATCTGTATGTGCAAGTGCAATTGCAGTTTCAACATCTGATTATTGTAATGGATCCAGGGATGCCGCGTGGGCCCCTGTGTTCCTGGATATGGACATTAATAAGATGCAGTTTCATAGCCATGACTAAGCCGGTTGCTTCTTAAACTGCCAAGAGAGAAAAAAACACCAGACCTCCCAGCACTATAAATATTTTTACATGTCAAAAATGGAATGAGGCTATTAAAAAAGAAATGCAAATATAATCCAAAACAAGCAGAGTTTTCTTTCCTAAGGGGAAAGTAAATTACAACCTTTCATAATGAAATTAATGTTTATAAGCACCAGCACTAAAATCAAATTAATAAGCTAACTCCTTTAAGATGGAATACTCCTTATAATTTATCAAAGATTTCTTCACTTTGGTGTTTAAATGATTTCTTGGTGATTTGCAATGGATTCTTATTTCTTTAGGGCCTGTATAATTTTCATTAGTCTCTCCAAAAAAATAAAAGGCAGTTTTCAGTTTGGTCAAAATAACAGGAATAAGACCTTAGAAATTTCTCTTAGATTTGGCACTTTCTCTGATCTTTTACCTGTGTAAAGTCATTCTTATCCATGATTATTTTATTTTGCACTTTTCTCTGTTGTGTAGAATCTTGTTGCTGCAAGGAAGTTTAGAGTTATGTAGTCTAATAATACCAACAAAAGTTTTAAAGATCCTAAGTGTCCCCAAAGGTATTAATTCGATTTGAGATAGATATTTCCTAAATAAAATTACATATAAACACTTCACAATGTAAGACAGATACACTGAAACCTGTTTTGTGTTTGAGTTAAACTGTACTTGCATTAACTCTGTAAAGAAATACTAGTTATCCTAGTCTAAGCATAATCTTAGATTTATAGTTAGATATGCATTTTAAAATTCTGAAAAAAAATTCTGATAAAAATTGAAAAGTAGATTAAGACTTAAATGTAGACCTTATGAGCCACTGTACAAATTTGATCTTAATTTATTTAAAAATAAATGATAGTCAAATAATAAACAAATTATTTAAATATTTGATATTTAATGGCAAATGACCTTAACAATTATTGGTTCAAATAGAACCTTTCAGTTTGGTAATATGTATTAAGAATATTTATACACTTCAACCCACCTCTCAATATTTATTCTGAGAAGGTAATCTGAATTATCTAACGATATTTATATGCAAATATTTTTATTATAAAATGTAATAATAAACTAGAAAACTACTAAACACATAAAAGATAAAAAAGAGACAAAAGAGTGGTGTACAAATATAAATTATATCCATTGAAATATATACTCATTAAAATAATGTTTACTTATAGAGTATTTCAACATACAAAAACCCATGTTATAATGTTGGAAAAATTACAAAATTAAAAATAATATCAGTAATCAAAACCAAGCTGCAAGTGAAATGTGTAAATATCTTAGGAGTAGCTGATCTGTTTTCTTTTTATAACTTTTCTACTTGTAATATGTTGACTTTACTTTTCCTAGTATATATGACAAATATACAATAAACATGCAATATAGTAGTTTTCCCACATTATCATATCTAAACATCTTGTTAATGAAAGAATGATATTATTTCACTATACCTAGTTAACATATATTTGTAAAAATGGTTCATATACTGTTAATTTCCACCGGAACTTTTCTAGGTACATTATAAACATTTTTAAAAACCTGATACAAAGAACATCATTATTGTAGTTTGATATCTATTGATAGCTAATATAATGTAGTTAAAGCATAGAATGCTTATCTTGCTTATTTGAATTTTACACTGGATTCATCCTCTGATTGTATTCCTCACGGAACTTTCTGCCTATCTGAATGATGGCTAACACTAAGCTACCTAAATGGTGAATGCTGGGAGTCTCTACAAAGGAGGGCTGGTTTAGATTTTACCTCAGAGCTGCTTGCTAATTAAGTCACTGAGACAGAGCCCTCTAGAGACAGTAAGAAAAGACCTATTTAGGTGAAGCATCATGATGAAAAATATATGCAGTTTTTTATCAGGTAGGTCTGACTTTAAATCCTAACTAAACTACTTAGTAGCCATGTAACCACTGACGACTGAGTAACTAGCCATAGGACCATATGAGCAGGCATGATGCTTCTTCACATTTTTCATTGAGATTATGTAAACTTACAAAGGTAAAGTGCTTGTCCACATTCACAGTAATTCATAGGTGGACAAGGGTTACTCCAAGCTTTTGATTTCACAGGTGACAGGCTTCGCCACCATGTTCCGGTGCCTACTCGCCTACTTCATGTCTCCGAGACTTAGTTTCCACTTGTGCAAAATCATACACATGGTTACTTTTACTGAGTCACTGTGAAACAGGCACAGAAAATAATTACTGCTAGTCATGTGTCCACGAGTAGTAATAATAGAAATAATAATAATAATAATGTGAGCCTCTTCATTTTAACATTATCAGTTTGGGTTTCCTAACCCATATGAGTACACCCATTGTTAGAAATTTTTAGTATTTTTGCTTTTTCTTTTCTTCCACCCTGAGTCCAGACCAAATAAAACAACAACAAAAAAAGTTTCTTTCTGTATCACTGAATACAACGAGTAACTTTTCTCCCAGTTCACCTTCTCACTCAGCTTAAAATGTGTTACTGTCCCAGGTTAACATCGGTCTTACTTCCAGCTCTTCCCTTACGTAGGTTCAGGACTTTGTCTCCTTTTCCACATGTGACTACAAAGCCCAAGCTCCTTTGTTGGGGACCAAAATGGCTGCTGACTGTGTGACTGACACGTCGTGGTCTGACATTCTTGTTCTCTTTTCACTTACAAGAGGAAAATAATTCCTAATCTGCATTCCACTGCTTACATACACGAATTTTATCTTTTTCACACATACATACAGAAACATAAAGCTTTTCTGATGTTTTGAAAACAAAGTTTAATATCAGATTTTAGGGTCTTTTACAAAATGATCTTCATTGCTAGGATAGCATGAAATATAGTTTAAAGCCAAGTAAACAGAATATCTTATTCTTCGATCATAGGCAGACATCCTAAATAAAGTTCAACCAACCATTCGGAACTGATTTTAGAAATTTTTCTGCAAATAGTTATTTCTTTCCACTTTTTCATTGCAGTCTAGTCTCTTTATTAAGACAAAATTATTTTTGTTGACTAAATTTTAAATTCTTGGTGATTAGAAACCCAGTGGTTATATAATTATGTAATTCCTCGCCACACACACAGCCTTCTCCACCTCGTATTTGCCACGTCTCTTGATTGCCTCACTTTCTCTTGTGCTTGATTTAATCTCATGTTGTTTTGTACAGCAACATGCTGTACAGTCTTGGAGCCAAGGGGTAGTAGGCTCTGCTGTCCAGGTGTGTTATTCTGACTGTAGGTGAGTGGGAGGCAGAGGTTAAATGACCACCAGTGTGGAAGCTTAATAGAAAGATCCTTCTTTAGTGTATATATTACTTCAGACAACCAATTTTCTTATTTGAGAAATAAAGAAACTCTTGTAGATATAATCTAAAATCTGAAAATTCCAGTGTTGGGCCTGGAAACCCAGTACATGTGGGATTCGAAGCCCCTTTTTGCAGCTTGGCCTCTGTGGCTTTCCTGAACTCACTCACATTCATTCACTACCAAGAGTGTAACACACACTGCCTTAGGGGTTGCTCTGGCGATTAAATATGACACATAATAGCCTATCAAACTGTATGAGAAAATGCAGGCCTTCGTCAAATATTAGTCAGTTATTAAATTTTGTAAGTTTCTACTCCCTTTAAGTACCCATTAAAGCCACACATGTGAAATAGAGATAACAGTAATTCCCTAGGCTGTCCATGTAGCTCAAGTTATTTGTGCTGCTTTCCATGAATCCAATATTCGAGAGCATGCACAGGCTTTAAAAATGTTTCTCAGTTAAGAAAATGCCTATCTCTGCCATTATGTTTTACAACATTAAGAACAATAAAAACAGAAAATATCACCTGGTTATAATCAAAGTGGAAAGGTTTTAAAGTTCTGAATTTATTAATACTCAGTTTAATTAGAACTTTAGGTAAAATCCTAGGATTGCTACAGGTAATATATTAAGAGATAACTAACAGAATTGGTAAGATAAAGTAAAAGTAGGATATAGTAAACTCAACTTTCTCCCCAAATACTATTTAAGGTCATATAGTTAAGGTCACACACAAGGAAAATTTTCATGTTCCTTATTGAACAGATTAATTTATTCATCGCTGATAATTTACTTTAATGTACTGCACGAGAAGTCAGGTTTAAATTATTTCTCTTCTGTTTCCTGACATTTTCTCATGGTGCTGTGTAATGAGAGCGTCTGAGAGAACGATCAGTACTTTACATTCAACTATATTCAAAACGTATTTACATGAGCAAAAACTTGTCCCCACCCCAAATGAACAGCATACACCAGTTTGCAGTCCTAAATTCAGGGCACCGAAGCGTGGCCGACAGCAGAGATGATGCAGCCTCATGAAACGTGGATTCTCAGACTGAGCTTCTGCATCGTGAGGCCGACGCGCCTTATTGAGCCTGAGCACGTCCACGCCATGGTTCTCTCCCACTCACCAGAGGTGATGGATGAGGTGCACTTTGTGTCCATTCAGCAAAACCAGCATTTATTAACACTGAGTAGAAACTGATGGAGATGACTGCAGAATGGAGAAAGAGGAAAAAGCAATACATAAGCATACTAAACTATAAACTAAGAAAGAAAACTGTCACCAGGATGTGTATACTCATTTACACAGGAGCATTTCACAGGCCAAACTGGAAATAGACAATCAGTAAATTCCAAAGTTTTAAATTGGCATTTTATAATATATGTTACTGTATGTAAATTTGACACCCTTATTATTGCTAAACAACTTAAATTATCAAAACAAACAAACAAACAAAAAAACCCTCTAATTAGCCTCTGTTAGGAAATAAAATATGTCAGTATTTTACGGTGTCGTCAAACCAGCTCCAGAATTCTCAGGTGCTCCGCATCCTCACTAACTTTGAAAGTAATTGTTAGATGCAAGGAATTTTAACTCTTACAATCCTGACAAACTTCTTCATTTTATAGATTAACTATTGTATTCATTAAAACTAGTGACTGAGCTTACTTCTAATGAATCTATATAAATGTTATAGATACACGCTAAACAGGGGATGTTCCAAATGCATCCAGAGTACGGACCCTCCTGTGAAGTTGGTAGTTCCTTGGGCCTGGGGGCAGCGGGGTGGGGGGTAAGTTCATAAGGATGTTCAGGTTCTATATTCAATGATTTTGATTGCTGTGGACATCAGATGTCTGTCTGTCCCAGAGAGTTTGTCAATCTTGCTGAGAGTGTGCTGCAAAGGCAGAAAACTGTCAAGAGTCACTGAATTTCTTGTAAATACTCAGCTTTTCTTGGCATTTGACAAACACAAATGAAAAGCCTGCTGATTCCTAGGTTTCAGGACCTCTGTCAGTCTCTGCCTTTCAGTAGAGGAGGAAATAGAGTTCTAGAAAAAGCTAATTTGGGCTTTTTTTTAATTTGTAAAGTTTATATTTTTTGAAATTATATAAATAATGAGCACATCATTTATATATTGGAAAATAAGAAAAACTATAACAAAGCAAGCAAATAAAAAATAGCACTATGAGCAAAACTTGATAATGTTTTGACACTTTCACTTTCAAAGTGGTTTTAGCATGCTGCATATTATTATCAAGTAGGAATCAATCTATACACTTTTACATTTTTAATTTTACTTAAAATTATGACCGTTTTCTACATATTCAAAAGGTCATTTTAGTTCTTATTAATGTTTGGATGCTTGTGTCATGATTTATTAAACTAATTTTTCAATGTCTGGGTTTTTCTACTCATCACTGTGTGGTAGACAGACTCTAGAGTGGTCTCCATTTATGCCATCTCCTCCCCTCCAGTGTGGACAGAACAGTGACCTGCTTTTAACCAATAGAGACAGCATAGAAGACAGCACATGGTTATGTCACCATAGATTGTAGAGTCTATCTTGCTAGAAAATGAACCCTGTTGCTGCCTTTGAAGCAGCAAGCGCCATGCTATGAGCTACCTTGCAGAAAGGCCCACACATCGAGGAACTGACAGTGGGCACCTGGCAGCCCACAAGGAACTGAAAGCTGCCAGTGTGAGATGCTTAGAGGTACAGCTTCCCCAGTTGGGCCTCAGATGAGCACACAGCCCTAGCTAAAACCTTGACTGCGGCCTTGCAAGAGGCCCAGCTAAACTGTACCAGATTCCTGACCCACAGAAGCTGTGAGATAATAAATGCATGCTATTTTTAAAAAAATAATATTGCTATTCCATGATAGATGACTAATAAAAAAATAATAAATAATACTGAGATGAAAATTCTTATGAAAAATCACTTATCACTGTTTTCTCTAAATTTACTTTTGAGGACACACTTTAGAATGAATTATTACTGACCTAAAAGGTATGAAACATTTTAGTAATTCTCAGTTTAAAAAGTATTCACCATACTAACCCCCCCCCCCCACACACACACACACACCAAAAAAAAATCCATTGTAAGAATAATTCTACCCAGGAAAATTTAGGAAATAGGATCTCGCCAACTTAATATTAGTAAGAAAACCATAAGTAACCTAACATGAGATTTATCACTGTATGCCGGACACTGTTGTAAGCACTTCACATGTTTTAACTTTACACTGAATTTGCTGATAGTCACGTGAGAACTGTTGCTACTATTATACACAATTCATGGATGAGGAGTGTGAGGTGAGAGGGAGGTTTGTTAACTTGTCCAACATCACAGAGCTCCTTAAGTGTGAGCTGGAATTCTGAGGTTTTGGGGCTACTGAGATGGTTGGGATTTGGGGAATGGGAGCAAAGCTGAGCAAAGGAGGGAAATGAGAAGCTTCAAAACTCTGCCTAGGAATTTCCTCAAGTCTCAGAACTACCAAGCTTCACATAACAACAGGGAGGCTGTGGCAAGCCCTCCGTGGTTATAGAGGGTTTCATAGTCCTGTGTTTTAAATGAGAACCGTGAAGAAAATCCCTGTGCCTGAAGCAAAAGGGAAAGTGCAACAAATTAATGATCATCACCAGCGTGGTGGTAGTGTCTTTATTGAGGTCCGTGCATTAGCAGATGGCAGAATTTATTCTGCAAGTCCTATGGGAAAGCCTACAGCTCCTGCTCCAAATCCCTACAGCCAGCTTCAGGTCCGTCTGAAAAACCAAAAACGAGGTCACAAGTTTCCATGTATCCCATTTACAGAGAATATTTAAGCTCTGTGGATATTTAAGTTCCTGGCACCAAGAGCTGTGCTACATATCTTGAGATGTCCTGTTACTCTCATGACTAATTTATGGTCAACGGCTCCCATAACCTGTAGATACAGTTTCTTCAATACCTTTTATCTCTTTAGTATCTGACTCCAACCTCCCATTCAGGGCTCAGTCTCTGATGCTCTGGACCTCACATCTGATTACTTTGGTGCAAAATAGTCAATTCTTATATATACCTGGCTTTGCGTAAATTGTTAATTTGCTAGAAATGCCCTTTCTCTCCTTGCCCCTTGTCTTCCTACCAAAACAAAACAAAAACTACCTAGATTCTCCATAATATTCTATGAAATTTATCTTCCTAAAATCATCCTCATGTTTTTAATTTCCCCATCCTTGAAATGAGTGAGAGATTTAAGTACTTTTGAAACTTGTTAATAGATTTTCCCTTGAAGATGGCATTTTTATCCATCTCTCAACTCACTTGATACCTGTTATTTATCATCTCTGGGCACCACTGTCAGAACTTTCTGTCTGACGTTCTATCAGAGTAATTATCTCAGAGAGAATAATTCATCATTATGCATGCCTATCTTTTCCACCAGACCATAGGCTTAGAACTATGTCTCATCGTCTTCTCACTTCATTCAGGTTCTCTCGTGTGTGCTACTGTCCCAAAAGGCCTTTCCTGACCATCTTTTCCAAGGAAGCAGTCCTAGTCATTTGACATCATATCCCTTTTTCAATACCATGTAGAGCTAAAGATAGCATCTTACTATGAATATAAAATTCACAAAGACATGTTGCTTGCTTTTTGTCCTTTGTGTTACTTCTAGCCCCTCCTACTTCCTGGCATGAATTACTGTCAACAAATCTATGTTGAAAAATATTAATGAATGAATAAATAGAAAAAGGGTTATATAAACACAATAAAATGAATAGATGTATAAACAAATATTTCTGGATAATAGATATTCAAGACGTGTTTGTTGAATGAATGTTTTTAGAATGCCCTCAGATGACTCCCCTTAGCAGGCAGATGTACAATGAAGTTTATTGGTAGGAAACAAAACAAAAAAGGAGAAACTTAAGCAGGAAAGAAATAAAATTTTTTAGCTTGTGATACTCTTTACTATAACACTTCTAACCTTCACTAGTATCATAAAAATGTATTTTACTAAAGTCTTGCTATGTGCTCAATAATCTGTGCTTTTCTGTTTTTCACACAACAGGATTGCAAGGTAGGTGTTTAAAATTCTTTGATGGAAAATAATAACAATAAATATAGAAAACTTCATTGATTATTTAACTGTATGCCAGGCTCTCTTCTGATTGCTTTTCATGAACGCATTTCATCTTCATAGCCACACAGTGAACTAGACAGGTACCACGTCATACTTTGCAGACGCATAAACTGGAGCTCAAAGAATTTATACAACTTAATTAAATTCTGAAGATAGTAAGTCCCCATTTCCTATCCTAAATTTCTAACCTAACTCTGAACTCTGTTCTTTCTACTATATTAGGTTGTGTTCTACCATAGGTACGGTAGTTGAAGTTGTACATTTGTGAAAAAAATTACATGCTTCTAAATTTCTGAAGATGCCTTGTGCTCTGTCCATGTTGTTTGACAAATCATTTTAGTTGGAAGGTTGAGAGTCAATGTGACTTGGTTAGCTTGTGTAGTGCTTTCACGTTTTGTTTGAAGTTGCTGCTTAAGCATTTCCATTAGAATTGTCATGGAATTTTATCAAAACCATAAAATAGTCAAGACTAGAAGCTTCCCATTTCACTCAGAACCTCGCCATGTTACCTATGATTTGAGCAAACAGTGGACAGTTCAGTCAGTTAAAGAAACATGGAAGTGAAAATAGGAATCAGAGCCAATACAAACAAATCTAATGACAAACTCAATCTTAAAGATGTGGGAATAGAGAGAACATACACAGGTTGATAAACATCCTACAGGTTATACAAGTAAGTTTAGAAACTGCTCTCATTTCTTGAATTGTTACAATTTGAGATTACTGTGTAACAGACGTGAATAAAATATTCCTTTATAATCACTCCCAACAGGTTTTTATTTGTTAGTCTTTACCATTTGCTATGGAACAGAGAATAGGAGAAAAAGTAGTATATTTAGGTCTCTTTATATTCTAAACATGATAAAATCATGAATAATATTCTCTCTGTGGTACAAATCTAACTGGAACATGCGTTTTCATTTCCTGGCTAGGTTCTAATTAAAAGTTCAAAGAACATCTTTTTAATAAATTAGTTTGTCTGTCACAGAAAACTTCCGATACAACTCGTAACCCCCCACCCTAAGCAGTCCTCTTTATATCAAAGCACCTATGCATCCATATATTTTACAATGAAATGTAAGTATTTATGTATTCATGTATTCAGTGCATATAAATTTAGTTTCTCTTATGCTATGCACCAGGCACTGTTTTAAGCACTGATTACATATTGATTTGTAAAATAAATTGAGTCTCAATGCTTGAGAAATTTTCATTCTTCTTGGGAAAAATAAGAGAAAATAAGCACACAAATGAACATAAAAGGAACCGCTGATAAATGCAGTAAAAATACAGAAAAGTGGTATTGTTATAGAAAGTGGCAGATACGATTTATTTTGATCTCTACAAGGGAAGATAGATATATATTTCCTCCTGACTGTTTTTATGCCACAATTGAGAAGAGGTTTCGAAAGAGAGAAGAGTAAGTGTGCAGTTTCGTAAGTGGGAGGAACTTATGTGTCCCAGTGACCGTGTGGCTATGTCACCGTGCCTGGGAGGGTGAAGGAGCAGAATTAGACGATCACAGAGGACATTCCAGACCATGGTAGAAAGACTTGATTTCATTGTACTTTAAAGGAAGATTTTAAGGAGGAGAGTTACATTATCTGATTAATTTTGTTGGCATGAACTCAGTGTATAGCAATGAAAATAGTTTTTAAAAAATGAATATATATTTTGGAGACAGTGTCCTCAGAATTTGTTGATGGTTGGTGTAAGGGTTAAAAACGAAGTGAGAAGGCAAGGATGACTTTGAGGTTTGGGGCCTTAACATCTGTGTGAATGGTGGTTCAATTGATTGCAAGCCAAAGAATCGATAGTTCTGTTTGGGTGGGAACAATCCTGAAAGGGCTAATAGATGAGATGTCAAGTAGGAGGTTGAATATAATCAAGCAGAGAGAAAAGTCTAGGCTCTTGAAATATGCACTTGAGTCATCAGGATATAAATAATTCTTCAAGTAAGTGGGCTACATACAATCATTTAGGAGGAAGGGTGTAAAAAGAAAATAAAAGGTGGGCAGGCTAGCTCTAGAGCATCTCACCATCTAAAGACTGGGTAGGAGGACCTCTACTTCTGCCCATGAAGGCTTGCTTCACCATTTCAAGGATTGCCACCCTGCCATAAACAACTAGAAAACCGGGTGAAATATACAAAACAATTATTTTCAGACATTGCACAACAGGCCGTGTCTACTTGTAAAAATATGATCTCTATAAAAGGGGAAAAAATGAACTGAACCCTATGATTGTCTTAGCTTATTACCCAGAGAGGCGGTTTCCAAGCCGTTGAATAGGGAGGAGATCTCAAATAGAGGCTGGAAGTGTCCCCCGTCCCCAGAGTGTGTATGCGCAGGTGTGTATGTGCTTATGTGGGTAGGCCTGTGGAATTATTGGTGGTCAGATGAAGGAACTCTAATGTGATCATGACTATTTTATCTGCCACTGAGAGTTGGGGAAGTGCTGCTCAAGTTTTAGGGAGAATACCTGATGTCTTGGAAAATAGAATAGAGTGTCCTGGGAGGTACGGGAAGTTTATCTGGTTTTGTTGAGTGAGGATTTGAAATCTTTGGTTATAAATATGAAGTGAGATGCAAACACATGGAATGGATAGTTGGTTTTAGGTTGAGCTAGGGTTTTGATAGGTGAGGAGGGCAAGGAAGTTGACCCTGAAAGTGACTGAGCCTTGGATCACAAGTCAGAGGAGGGAATCGGTGACTATGGGAGGGAGGACTGCTACGTGTAAACACATGAAATGACACTGGCGGCAGGTAAAAGAATGCTCGTCTCCATTAGGTCAGAAAGTGGATAGCTCGGTGCTACCAGAGTAAGTGAGCTATCCGTGCTGGTGTTCACAGAGTGAGATACGTGAAACAATCCAGAGGATGCGTCCCTAGTATTCCAGGAGCTGACAACAGAAGCATGTGACTGCGAGGGACAGTAATCGCTAGGGCATCTCGGCGCATGCATGTTACCATGGGCCTCCTCCAGGGCAACACTGGAGAAGATACATTATTCATGAGCAAGTGCGACACGCAGTGTATTTAAACCAATGCTTAGCAAAGGTAGAGAAGACGGGTGTGCCTTTTCAGGTCAGGTTTTTGAGTATTTATCACATAGATCTCACTGAATAAACCAGTATCAGGGAAAAAGATAACCTAGCTGCTCTAACAATTACTGTCCAATGAAGGTAATGTTTTGCAGCTGAAAGAGCTCATTATTTTAAAAACCATCCCTCACTGATTAACTTCAGCAGTCAACAAACTAACAAATGTCAAGTTAGTTTTCAAGGAAATTATTTAATAAATCAAGGTGTTATTCACATTGACAAAGAAATTAAAAATCACAATAAAACTCTCTCAAGGAAGAAAAGCTGTGAGTCACATTAAAACACAAATTCTTTTCAGCATTTAAAACCAGAGGCCATATAAAGTCAAGGTGACTGTAACCTTATTTGAAAAAGGAAAGGCGGACCAGATTGGAAGAGAGAGAATGTTTTAGAATTCCACATGAAAGGGGAGGCCTTGGAGAGATGGGGAGGGGAGTGGGACACTGTGATTGAATCAAAACTGAGTTGTAATTAAATTTCTTCTTGGGTTTGCTGAAATACAACTGATATCCTCTTATTTTACTGACCAACATCAAATAAAGTACCCCTTACAGTAAGTAACTCTTATTAACTAAGAACAGGAACACTTTTTATTTAACGACAGTATATTTTTTAATAACTGCAAATTTAAAATCTAAACCATACTGTTATCAAATCTGCCATCTATAATACAATTGTAATTATTTTAATTTTCTACAAACTTGAGTCAAATATTTAATTCAATCCCTTTAAATACTAATAAAAGTGCAGGCAATGTGTTAAGAGAAGTGGATACACTATAGTGTAAAACCTTCAGAAACACATCGCTATTTCCTGCTCTGATCCTGTGTGCTCTAGGTCATTGGCTCCCACTTTGAGTGTGAGTATTTTGAAACATGTCCAAAAATCTTTAAATAGGCATGCTCATAAATTCTATTTTCACTAATTTCTAAAGAAATAATAATGGGTACCTCCATGCTTTTCAGTTATGAGAGTGCCCATCTCAATAATATTTATAATTTTTTTACGTGGGTAGTTCCCTGGCTGGGTCAATAATATTTATAAATATTTAAATAATAGGGAAGATAAAAATTTTCACCAGAAAACATCCTGAAAAATACATGTTTGAGGAACTGCTAAAATGTTAGCAATTATGTCTATGTGAGACTAGAACAATTTTTTAATCTATATTTGCTAGAGTTTATATCATGAGTAAAAATAATAAAAAATTGTTGTTGAGTATTTTTAAATATGCATGCAAATTCTAAGCCCTTTGCATGTATTAGACAATGTACTTACTTCTCAATCAGCTCTGTGAGTGAGATACTGTTGTTTGATGAGGAACATGAGATATAATGCTATTAAGCAAATAGGAGAAAGCAGTCGAGTTAGGATTTTTAGAGGGGAATCTGCTCTGATCTGAAGCTCCTAAATCTTATGCTACAACAGGTGTTACTACTTTTGCCATAGGAGAAAAACATAAAAACAATTTTGAAAATGTTAATATTATATTATCAGAGCAGTGATTTAGAATAATTTCAGTGCAGCAAAACATGAACATAAAACTTAACTTATTATTCACAATATGATTGTTACAAATAAATCTGATTTATAAGTAATGATCATATTCAATGAAATTTCTAATAAAATTCAGTGATTTAATTTTTCCACTTCATGGAATAGTTCAATTTGAAATAAATTCTAAGAACAGAGGGTTTTAAAGCTCACAGGCTGTTGTGTAAACAAAAGGGAAAATAAAGTCTGCTGACCATCTCCTGTAAAATTTACTAGATACATTTGAAAAATAAAATGCACTATTGAAACAGAATTACCTTTCAATTTCTCATTTCTCTCTAAGGTAACATTTCAATAAATTAGCTATTGTTAAGAAATTTTAATGCAATGAAAAATTACGGTCCAGAGGAAGAACCTTTTACTGAAAAAGTAGTATAGTACGGCAGCTCCACTTAAGCATGAACATATCAGGATGACCTCAAGGATACCTTCTTTTTTATGTCTGTGTAAAGCTGTGAAGTGAGCTTCCAATTAGGGCAATGGAGTAAGGAGAGATAATAAAACGTGGAAGGGCAGAGAGACGGTTCTCAGATTTATAATACATACCTGCAACTTCAAATAATGGACAATGAGCATATAGTGTAAAACATTCCAGAAACACATCGCCATTTCCTGCTCTGAACCTGTGTGCTCCAGGGCATTGGCTCCCATGCGGTGGTACTCCCGGGGGTACGTGCTGGGCTGTCAGGGGTACACAAAAATTAATCAGTAATGGCAAAACAAAAAAGTAAAGTAAAAAAATGCAAAACTTTAGTTATGGAACAATAAGTGTTAAGTTTGAATCACCATTAAAGGAGACACTTCTGTCCTTGCTAACAGATGTCACCCCAATAAGTCTAACAATAAAAATGAATAAATAAATAAAAAAAGGAAACAGGTAAAAAAAAAAAGGAAATACCTCACAATTAGATCACATGAGCGAATGATGATTGGTGAGGGCATGGCCGTGATCCCCTCCCAAACTGCTCTTTCACCAATCATTACGCAGTTTTAGAACAATGCATTTGCATTTCTAGAACTTCCCCAAACATATAAATAATACATCTGTAGCCAGACTGTTCAATCGGTTTAGTTACTGACTGAGTAAAAGTAAATGTGTTGTCTTTAATCATGATTCTTTTAAAGTAGGGTTTTAATTTAATTTTTAAATACTTGATCATCATTAACTGTGTTACAAATATTGTAAAATTAAACCTGTGGTTTGTACTTTTAGTGTAGTCATTTTTCTTCCCTAACTTACTACCTCATCTCCTCTGGTTCACATTAAGATAGGCACTGAACAAAAGTGTCAGCATTTAAAAACAGCTGTTTTAGAAACGAGAGGTCCGATGTATAGAAATTGGCTTAAAAGGGGTACATGAGTGGCGAAAGGTGCGGAACCACTGCTTTAGAGCTCTCTGGCTGACACTTGCTTGGTGTCATTTCTGGTGTGCAGGTAGGCTCCTAAGCACAGACTCAGCGCCCCCTTTGTAGGTCTCTGGAGCTCTCTGTCAGCTCCCCATTTTTGCATTCCTGTCCCCCGTGAACCTAGCTCCTCAGCCTCTCCTCTGCACATCTCTCTCTCCTCAGCTTAGAGACCCTCCTGGGGTGGGTTTGAGCTTTTCTTACTGCAGCCTGGACAGAGTCTCCAATACAATCACAGGGTCACCTGATTTTTCTCTTTCCGCCCCAGGACCACAGTATTTCACTGCTTGTGGATCAGCATCTGTAAATAGTCTGGTGATAGATTGTCAGTGAGAGAAGTTGCTATGGCAGGCAGTTCTCCATGGGTGCAAGTGTTGCTTAGTTTGGCTGTCACTTCCCCAAGCTTCCAGGAGCCATCGCAGCAGTGCGTTAGGTTCCCTGCCATCCAGCCAGGGTACTAAGTACTGTCCCACAGTATTTCTTATGGGGAGCGTGTCCCCATATTACCAACGTCTGCCTTATCTGACTTTATGTCCCCTTCACTGAGCACTGTCAGAAGCCTGTCCCATACTCATTCAGCTGGCTCGTGTCATTCACTACACATTGGCTCGTTCCTGCAACTCCTTCTAGATAAGCTCCTTTTTCCTGTTGCAGGACCTGCCCTTTGATGGCTAAGTCGTGCTGTGATTTGACCCTAGAGGGAATTCTCTAAAAAATAAGGTTTATTAATTTTAACAAAAGATTGTGGTACATTGGGGGAGGGTTCTCAGAGAAGGAGAACAATTCATTCTAAGAGTGGGTGAGCGATCCAAGAAAGCCTCACCAAAGACGTGAACCCTGAATTGAAGCAGTAGTTAAACTTTAGCCAATGAAGAAAAAATGCTACTTTGAATCTTAGATTTCAGTGCACTGGTGTTGTATAAGAGGCCTGGGCTAGTCTAGCCTGACATCCATCAGCTTTCTCACACTCAACCTAATGTTATATAAAGTGTCATCCAACAGGAGAACAGACCGAATAAGTGATAGGAAAAGAGGATTTCTAATGGATGTCTCAGCTCATCCTTAGCCATCATAACACTAGATTTTTCATATTTAAGACAATAGTTAATGGTACAACTCCATGGTTCCAAAACAACCAAAATAAATTGAGCTAATCTAGCATAAACACACCTGTGATTGGCATGAAATTGAATTCCAATGATGTATTTTCATAACAACAAAATATATGTGTTTATTGTAATAATATTATATTCTATTCCACCTGGCTGTTACATTGAATCTCACACCAGACAGCACATCGCTTAAGATGATTGAGTGGCACTGGCCCCAATAGATATTCAAGTTTATAGGTGGCCCTGAAATGCCCCTGCCTTGAGAAAAAAACAATGTGCCTTTATGCTTCCGTGGGTGCCATTATGAATTGTAGTTACATCCACAAATTCTTTGTCACTTTGTCATTGTAAAGAGGTGTTTTTCTTTGGAAAATTCATTGGATGTTTCTAAGGTACCTTTTAATCTCCGATTGTTTTATGATGGGCACTGTCATTCAGTGTTCTATCTGATGCTTCCATTCCGTCACGTTGCTGGCAGGTAGCTGCTCGCTCACACCGCACTGAACACCTGACCGCTTTCTGCGAGCCTCGCCTGCCCGCATCCACCTGGGAGGATTGAAAGATGCTGGGTAAATCTCTGTTCTCCCGTTTCTAACACGGGTCCTGGACATCACTTGACTTTTTATAGCACACTCAAATTTCTCTTCCTCATAACAGGCTGTCAAGTACCTGAAGACATCTTGAATGATGTATTTAACATAAATTCTATGTACCAGGGGGAGAAAAGACTACTTCTCTTCCTCAACCAGCTGGATTCTGGTTGGCACAGCTAAAATATGGTACACGAGATGTCATCCAGACCCACTTTCGCGTCACTCCAAGATTGAGAACTAATATGAGTGACTTGTGTCTCTGCAACAAATCTTTAAGGTCCATAAGATGGGTGGTCCCAACGTATTGTTTTTTATCCTTGAAAAATGGAGATAGCACTAAAAGGTCTTGAAAGCCAGACCTCTCCTGCCTGCGTCATGGGGGTGGATTGAGCATAGTTAGGAATGACTGCATTTCACCCCAGACCTCACTACAGCTCCTGAGATCCCTGTCCTCCAAGCTGGGAGAGTTTCTCTTCTTGTCTCTCACACAGTTGGATACACAGTTAATTCCTGTGTATCATACACCTAAAGCACTATTTAAGTAAATCACGATTTAGGTCATGCTGTAGGCTTTCATGGCTCTTCTCTTGCTTTGCTGCCCTCTCAGCATTCCTGAGAAAACCTAAAACACAAAAAAGCGATTACGCCAAGGGGCATGTAATTATCGTAAATCAACATTAATTCAATGTTTAGTGCAAGAGTTGCAAACTTTTTCCTCTAAAAGGCTGGTGGTAAATACTTTAGGGCTAATAGTAAATATTTTAGGCTCTGTGGGCAGTAAAGTCGCCATGTGTACCTGTTCAACTCTGCTGCTACAGCATAAAAGCAGCCAGAGATAAATAAACGAGTGTGGCTGTGTTTCAAGAAAACTTTATTTAAGGCCAGTGGACTTTACATTTCCTATAATTATTAGTATTTCTATTGTGTTTTAGATATATAAACATATAAAAAACATTCTTAGCTCATGGCCATACAAAAGCAGTCAACAGGAGGACACGGCTGGAGGGCCACAGTCCACTATCCCCCGGCTCAGCGTGTGGGATGAACTACCCACATGGCCTCCACAGCCCCCCACACCCCCAGGATTTGCGAAGCATTCCAGTGGGCTTTTCAGTGTGTGGCACCTACTCTGCCCTCTAGAGTTGTTCTGAATGTCACCTTTGTGTGACCACAGGACAACCTGATAGTCACTGCTGTCTGTGAGTCCATCACACAAGGATGTGAGAGGACTCCAAACAGTTGGGGAGAGGAAAGTCGTTTCTCTCTTACTTGAAGGCACCATTTCCTCGCCCTGCAGATGTTTCCCTGTTTAGGCTTTTCCATGACCGTTTAGGCTTTTCCATGATGGCCATGGCCATGGTGTTTAACTGCACCCCCTGGTGTACCACAAGGCTTCTGATAACTGAAGTTATGTGGCATTTCCTAAGGGCGGTCTTCTCCTAGCTCTCAACTGAAAACAAAACGCTGCTGCACCACTGATTTTTGTCATCACTGATTTCTAATTTGTGAGGGGAGGCATCAATCTGCTTCCGAAACAATTGCATTATACCGAAGTGATGTGTCTCTATATTACCTTGCCTACTGACCTGTTCAGTGTTCAAGAAAAATGGGAACAGGTTGGGTGTGTGTGTGTGTGTGTGTGTGTGTGTGTGCGCGCACACACACACACACACACACACACACTCACACACACATATGCTTGCTGTCTGGAAAGTATCCAGCCACATAATATGACAATGCTATATTGACAATGGCTAGATTTTTTTCTGGACAGCTTGCTCTCTCTCTCTCTCTCTCTCTCTCTCTCTCTCTCTCTGTGTGTGTGTGTGTGTGTGTGTGTGTGTGTATGAATATGTGTTTAGAAGTGCCATACTTTAGTGAAAGTTACAGTTTTTCCCTTCAACTTACATACAAAGAATGATTGGGTAGCACTTTTGTAAAATTTCAAATATAATCTATGTAATATGTATGGTGAAATGAAAGCTAAATGTGCTTTTAAAATTATTGGAAACTTTACATCGGTGTGTGAACAGGTCATCTATCACACAATCAAGCTTTAATGGAACTTCTGACACCAGTCTCCTTCCCTGGAAACCTTGAAACCCTATTTTAAAAGAAGAATCACAGCAATGAAAATGGAAAAAAAAAAAGGTAAAATTGCCTTTCATTAGTGTCTCCCCTAGTGAAAATTTATAATTACATTCCAACAAGTATTTTTAAGTAATGTATACTATCTAATTTTACATTTGTCTCCTTTATTACTCTCTACTCACAATTCATTTTTAAATAGAAAGGAAACTCAAGGATAGCTCAAGGATATTAAGAGTGACAAAAGTATAGGGATTTGAAAGAGAAGCGATTAAATAGTGACTTTCCAATTTATTAACTATAGTTCTGGCCAAACTAGTCTACATCAGAACATCAGTTTGCACATTTGAGAGTGAGCTTCTTTCCACAGTTACAGATAAAATATAAGAAGTAATGACTACTTTGTGTGAGACAGCTGAAAAGGGACTTAGAGGGAGGTCATCCCTTCCCCATCTCCTGACCTACATCAGATGCAGAAAGAGATTGGTCTGAGCACATTCAAAGAGCCGTCAATAGTTTCCGTTAACCGAAGGTCTTTAAGTTTCTGGTCCAGTGTTCTTTTCCAGGCTTCGACTGCTCAGGTTGCCATGTTTAACAAATAAAAACACAGGGTACCAGGTTATATTTGGTTTTCAGAATTTTTTGCTTATTTATTATTTTTACTGTATGCCCCATGCAATATTTAGGACATGCTTGTACTAAAAATGATTGGTTCTTATCTGATATTCAAATTTAATTGGACACCCTGCACTTTATCTCCAATCCAATTTATGATAAGAAAAAGCTGCAGTTACAGAAACCTGGGAGATGCAGCTTTAAGCCTCTGCAAATCTTAGCTTTGGCCAAGTACCATCACTACCTGGGAAAATTCAGTGTACCCTTAAATGCATAGCTTACTGTCATCCATCTTCAGAGAGTTTATTCCGTAGACATGGCCTTTGCTCCCTCCAGTGTGCACAAGGCATTTCAATCCTGCTTTGTCCTGGAGTTTATCACATTCTGCCTTGTTCTACATGTGAGAGGCATCTATATTTTTCTCCTTTGCTCTTTCTTGAGCTCCTGGAGCATTGCTGTTTGCTCTTCATAAATTATAAATCGATGTATCTGCTCTATGTATAGCCCCCTATCTTGGAAATGATATCTTCTCTACCTAATGTCATTTATAAGAGGGTGTCAAGAATAATAGCCATGCGCCCAAGGCTATGCCAGTCTGGTATCATACCTTTACCTCATCACTATCATCATCATCATCATCATCATCAAGGAAACCATTTATTATTAAATGCTTACCTTTTTTCTGGAACTATGATAATTAATTTTGTTCATATACTCATTTAAACCTCACAACAATCTTAATACCTAAATTCCCATGATTCTTACCTACGTTTCTGATTAGGAAACAGCTCAAAGATTAAAACTTTAACCACTTATTTGGGTTGCCCACAGTTCCATAGTGGGAAACAGCACACCTGGGATTCAGACAAGATTGCAATTTAACTACTTCCAGACTATTTCAAGAGGCACACGATTGTCTTTCTCTATTTCTGACTTTAAACTCTAATGCATTTAAAATGCCCATTTAAAATGAGCACAACGTGGGCTGCTCCCAACCCCCAGTTTAAAAATTATTTTCAGAAAATAACTATGTACTTAATAATAATAACAATAACAAATAATTGTAAATTTCTTGAGGGTTCCCTAGGTGCTGTTCTTAAAGTCTGCATGCGCAAATTCATTTCACATTCACAACCCCCTGTATTTGGCACTGTTGTCTACCCATACTACAAGCGAGGCTACTGATGCCCAGAGAGGCTATGTCAGTTGCCCAATGTAACAGAGCTGGTAAGAGTCAAAGGTGAAGCCCCTGACCCCTGGAGGCCCAGAGTACCCAGGCTTGCAGAGTGTTGTACAGCCACCCAAGGTCCCTCAGCTGGGGCACAGGCTTCTCGAAGTACAGAGCTGTCCTCTTACCTGTTTTATGTTGTACTTTGTGGCAGTCATCCCAGAAGCGACTACCATGTGTTACTGATGATTTACAAACACTTCTCAGCAATTTCACTCCTGGGTTACCCTTCAGATGCAGACCTAGAACATGATGGGCAAACACAAAGCAATCCCTTCTTTCTGATCTGCAGTACTTCAGACCAGGGCTTCTGAGTCTAACCTCTCTGTTCACACCTGGTGCCTTTCCTAGCACCCCGCTCCATCCTGACATCTCCCAGCACACCTCTGATGCCATGCAGACAGAACCAGACAAGTCTGATTCCTAGGGGAAGTGCACTCGCATTCCAATCTGGCCATGGCTTTGCACAAAACCTCAGGGCTTTTCAGTGCCTATGAGAAAGGGAAGCACGTGAAAGTTACTGTGAAGTTACATCAAAGAAGAAATGGACCTAGATTTTTTCAGTTATGTGCAGAATTAAAAGAATATGGATAAATCCTTGCTGTTCATCAGATCAATGCTCGTGAACATTATTAAGTGGTTTGAAAGCAAATTTCCCCTTGGAAGTTTCCCAAGAATAGATTTTAATGATCTTATGCTTAATTGCATCTTTATGGAAAACTATAAAATCACAGCACCTTAAATAGGTTTACTGAACTAAAACATGGCATTTGAAGACTGAAAATACTATACTTTCTCCTCTCAAAAGCTCAAAGAGTGATGTTTAGCTCATTTAATTGTCTTTGAAATAATTTTCTTTAAAATTTATAGCTCTGGGGAGAATGAAATTATATACTTAATTTTTTGTAAACAATTATAAAATTTAATTATATGTAATTCCTAAATCTTGTAATTCCAAATGATCAAACTCAAGTCTATTGATCAGTTCATCTCTTTAAGATCATTTAAGTTAACCAGGCATTTTCTCTCACAAGTACAGGCCATGTGTTCAACTGTTTACTGATAAATATTCTTTAAGCTCCTACTTGAATCATACAGTTCACCCTAATATTATTTTATTAGGTATGTTTATACCTCCTGTAGAACAAAAACTATAGGAAATACTATTATATATTTTGAGAACTCTTGGCAAAATTTTATATTCAGTAAACTTTAGTCTTAGTACTCGTCTAGCTGTTGCATGATTTTTGACTGACAAAATCCTACCTCATTTCTTCCAAAGACCCTTATGTTCTGTTATTCTTCTCTGCTTCCTTCTGTTTCTCTAGTCACAGCTTCCATTTCTTCAATTAAAGTAGGGAAAGAAATAAAGCAATCTCACTGACTAAATTTACATTCCTTTGAGTACTTGAATTTTGGCAACTATTTCGTATTAAAAAGGGTGTCCTATCTAAAAGAACTCAGCTTGTGTTGTAAACATCCATGTTGTTCACCGTGTCTGGTGGCATGATAAAGACAGACTTGATAGACTAGTCCTTGAGACGGTCTGTAAGCATGGAGAGATGTAACCAGAATGAATGAGGTAGCCATTCTAGCCATCAGAGAAGGACAGCTCTAACGTTGAGGAAATGTAGTGGACTGGGGACCTGTCGTAACAACCACATACTATACTGACTCTTCCAGTAAACTTCACAAATCACCAGTGATTGTTGTTGACACCCCGAGTTCATGGATTTTTATAATAATTTTTTAAATTGAGGAATAGTTGGGAGATTCACATAAAACTTGGTTATCCATATTAAGGATTAATAGTATTAATAATAAGCATGACAAGTTTACAGTTATTCTAGTTATGAATAGCTGGTGACAGATGCTTACAATACTCATTTGCAGGAATTAGTTTCACCCAGCATAATGGCAAGTCTATATAGGTTTTTCTATTTACATATCCATTTTGCTTGCTAACATTGCTATGTGAGTCTTGACCTGCATTGAGGAAGAATTTCTTGTGAATAATTATTTTCCTGAAAATTTAGGAGGAAAGGCTAGAAATGTAAACATTTTGCTATGTATAACTGAGGTGGAGATGACTGGTAAAATTTAAAGGGATTAGAAAGAAAGTGTATGTGATACTAATGTGTTTTTGCGTAATAATGATGAGCTATCTTAGGTGAAGATGATGACAGAAAATGTCCAAATCACCAAAAAAGAAAAAAGTAGGCTAAGTTATGTCAAAGGAGATTAAAAATGTTCAGATGACTTGATCCGGTTCTAATACTCAATGTTCTACTGGTCCATTCAAATGAGAATATCATTAAAACTCTAATTAAAAATTCAGAAGCATTTACAATTTTTTAAATTATAAAAGCACTTATGAAAAAAATGAAGTGACTGCAGGAATTCCTTGGGGGATAAATGAGGTAATATGTGTAATAATAGTAAGTGCTTCCAGATGGTCGGCTTATAGTAAGTGACCAATAAATAATTATTTTTCAGGTATTTGTAAACTCAAACCATGAGAATAGGCCCTGAGTGGGCAGGGATAGGAGTGCAAATTATATTCATATTAACACTTTCTTCTTTAATCTTAAAAACTGCAATAAGATTGCTTTCATGGATGACAGTAAGAGATGTTCAAATGTTCCCCAACACACACACACAAAATGTCCATACTTTTCTATATTTATCTTGCAAATGGTATTTGTTATTTACATTTTACATTGTCATTAATTATATGTTTAATCTTTGTCAATGATATATGTGTGTGGGGTGGGGGGAGTGTGTATTTAGAAAACTATCTCTATTTTGTTGTAATCCACCACAATGTCATGCCCAGTAGTTAAACAACTTGTATGTATTTGTCAGTTAATGGCAAATACAAGATTATGAAACACCTGAGAAGTTTATTGCACATGAATAGGAAAGACAATGAAGTGGTTCAAAACACAGAGATTATTTGGATTCATAACTCTACCCCACCACTTAGTGGCTTGTGACCTTGAGCACGGAACTGATATCACATGTGTCACATATGTAGTGAGGACAGCTCCTAGCACCTAAAAATCATTCCCTATGTATTAGATGTTATATTAATCCATAAGTTGCCTTTCCCAAAAGAGATTTAAGGAAAATTAACCAAATTCATACATTATTTTAAGTTAATAAAATGGAGCTAAAAAGAAATTAAATGAAACCAAGAAAATAGAAACACATTTCCTATGGCTTGGTATACATAGTCTAAGGACCACAAATGTACCTCAGAGAATTTGCTAGCAAGTGCAGAGAATTGTTAATCACTAGGGCACACCCGAGTCTGTTTCTTAGAGAAGCACATGTGTTCTTGGTGCTGAGAGCTGAATGTTTGCTGCGAACTCTCATACAGAAGGCATTGCATGGTGTATTGCACTCCAACATCATAGCATTTTTCTAATAAATATAATCATAACTTTCATACACCCTTGTCCAATAATGTCCATTAATGGAAACTGATGGGATAAACTTGAAAGAAATTAGTAAACATGGCTCAACGAAGTCTCTACTAATATGTTTAACAATATTTTTTTCTCAACTCCTGGATCAGTCCAGAGAGAAATTTTAATATATGTGGATGAAAGATAATGAATTAGATAGACATAGACAGCTTTTCCAATATCCTAGCTTAGGAAGCATCTCTTCCCCATTCTCTGTATAACTGATTCAAGTGAAATGGAGAAAATATTTTCTCTTTATTATCATTTATAAGATTTAAACTAATATCTATTTAATTTTTATCAAAGTAACTATTTATTAAATAAATCGTACTTAATCATCCATTATTTTAGTGTTTTGCTCAATAAATAATGCATCAACTGTGGAAGTAGGCAATAGAATATAGTGGTGAGAAATGTACACAAATCTTGTTCAGAAAACAACTGCCATCCAAAAAAAAAACCAAATAAATAAAATTTAAAAAACATAATTTATCATTTCCAGCTATAACATTTGCAACATTTGTTGCCATCAGAATTGTCTCTTTTTGAGATCATTGCCAGTGGTGAGCATCTACCAAGTGTTTTCACATCCATCAGCTATAGAAATCACCAGAAAGTGGCATTAACACTAAGTAAGAGGTACTTGGAAGCCCATAGCTACCTACGGCGCATCTGGCATCTGTGTCTACAATGACTCAAAGTTATCAGGGAAGCAGATGGCATCGCTCAAAACAATCAGTTTAGTCACCAACCAGTGGTCAAACTTGGGATGCCCTCTGATCTTTGGGTCATCTGAAAAGTCTGTCTTTGGCTGAAAAAACAAAAGTGAAAAATGACACTGAGTGATACAAGCCTTGGAGATCCGCTTCACTGGGGTTACCCACAGGCCTCACGTCACAAAGACAGCAGAACCGTAGCAATGGCAATGGTGATTTGGAATATGAAGTTTAAGTAATAATGACAATGGTATTTGTAAAACCAGATATCTATAAAACACTGTATAAATTAAAAAGTATTTCAGTTTTGAAGGAATTCATATCAATCTTCGAAACCTGTATTATCTTTTGAGTTCCCTTAATCTATAGCATTATTATTGTCTTGGTTACTAAGCCCAGAACTCAGATATCATCTTTTCTTTCTCTTCCTTTCGTGTCTGGTCAATGTAAAAAAATGTCATGTTTACCCAAATTAACTGTCACATCTGTCCTCATAACCTCTATGCCTTAGCTCACTGGTTTGGGTCAGGCTCTTACTTACTTTCACCCAGATGATGTCCAGAGATTGTGAATTTGTCCTTCTGCCTCCAGACTCTTGTCCTCCCGCCCATCCTCCATCGTGCCCCCAGAACAAGTTCCTGTAACACTGGAAGGCTATGGCGATGGCCCGTGTAAGTGCCATGTCTTCTAGCATCTGGTGGATGTGAAAGCCGGGTGTGGTAACGCTGTCCTCAGGCAGTGCTCTCCAAGCAGCTCATTTCACTGCTGAAACAGGAGGAAGGAGGAGTCATCCTTCCAAGTCACATTTTTGATGTGCAAGTTTGGGCTTCCAGAATGCTTCTCAGCTTTCCTTCATGACTCTCCACACAGCTAGCTGTCTTTGTTATGCTTGCTCCATACAAAACGGTTGCTTTCCCTGGGTTTTTAAACATTTCAGAGCACTTGGACTGTTTTACTTCCTAGTTAATTTGCATTCATTATTTAAGACTGCTTATATGTTTGCTTTTCTGAAGGTTCTTAAAAAGCCTTTCCTATGTAAAGTTAGCCTTGTTCATATGGCATAACCAAGTTCCAGGTACTGTTTAAAGCAGTTAAGATTCGTTATTTAATTCAGTTCTCCCATAACCCTATCACACAGGTATCCCTAAAATTGCTGCTTACAAATAAGGATAATGAAGCACAGAGAGTTAAAGTAAATTTTCCATCATTATGCAGCTAGTAGATGGTAGAGCTGTATTCGAATTTGGCAGTCAATTCTGGAGTCCAGTCTCTTAAAAACTATTCTGAATTTCTATCCACTAAAATCTTACGGCATTTGGGACTGACCTCTAAGTAAGTATGTGATACATAATTATTTATTACTGATCTATCCAGTCAGGTAAAGAATTTAAACTGATAGAAAGGACAAAGTATTTCTCGTATGCTATATTTAGCATCCGAAAGAATCCATGGTACTTAGAAGTGCTGAGTAAATGAACAATGCATTCCAAAATGTCTTCAGCCCCTTTAGAAAAACCAAGTTCCTTAAACATAGAGAGATTTTTGAGATTAGCTTACATCTTTATATCATGATATCCGAGTTTTCTTTGTTTTTTTGATAGTTTATTCATCTAGACGGTAGGGCCCTAAAGAAAATTTTTGATAGTTGAAGACATGAGTTTATTTAAAGTACATGAAATCTTGTAACACAGACCCCTAGGGCCTTAGGACTAGAAGGAATATTATCTTCCCAAATATTCTAATCTTGTAGACCTCTTTCAATCAGAATTTAAAAACTCAATTTAATAAGATATAATAATGATAGTGTTATCTTTATTTCTTTTTGCTCTCATGAAATTTAATCATGACTTTAATACCTAATTTTATCATTCTTAATGCACTGTATTAACTCTGTTATTGAATATACGATTATAGGAAAAATTTCCAGCTGGTATTAGCCTAATTCAAGTTTTTATAAAACCAAGTGATGCCCCTATTCTAAAACCCATACCTCTGGCTATGCAATTCAGAGGACAGAATTTGGAGTTCAAAAACTGGGGTTCAAGCCCAGGTTTTATAGTAAATACCCATTTGATCTCAGTTAAATCCCTTAAACCCCTGAAACCTTGGCTTTTTCAATGGAAGGACTACATGAATACCTTTGCATTGCCTGCATCTGGCAGAATGATGATCAATGAATTGATTGGTTGTCTTGGCAGTAAATTGAGTCCAACTGTTTCTGTCTGAGGAGACTGAAGAGGATGCAACCACAATGTTGTACTTGTGTAAATTGCAGGACAAACAAAGGGCTGAAGGATTTTCATTTAAGAAGGAAGAGCCCAAACATGATATTTTTGATGTTAGGTGTATTCATTAATATACCTAAATGCTAAAAAGTATGAGTTTTCAAATTTTGAGTTTCCAGATTTAGTAAAGACGATTTGTTTGTATTAGGAAGATAGAGTTTTTAGCATTATGCTGGTATATGTAAGGAAATGCCTCTCTTTCTGGTTATTATGACATTGCCTGTACTTTTTCTTGGAGCAAGTAAAACTTGCATAAACATGTGGTATTAGAATGGGACACAATAGCATTAACCTATGTGACAGTTTTATAATGATCAATAAGCATTATCTAGTGAGTTATTGTTTATGCCCCCCAGCTAGAAGGTTGGCACGGATTCTTTGGTGTCTCTCCATCGTTGGTTGTACTTGGCAGGCTGCCTTTTTTGAGAATGGCGACTTAATAAATGTTGTTTATTAAACCCAAGGATTCTTTTGCACTTTAGATGAATGCCATTGCTTGTTTTAGTGCCACCTTATGTTTACTTGGGAATGATCTAGGACATGTTTGAGTGTTTTTCAGAACGTGGTTTATTGGCCATCTGTATCCAAATCATCTGGGAAACTTATAAAAATACAGATGACTGGATCCTACCCAAATTCAGAATGAAATTTTCTAGCCATTTATTAAGGGATATGGACTAAAACTAGACTGACCAGACATACCATCTGAAATGGGACAGTACCGTTGTTTTCTGTGCCATTTAAAACAGTATGTTTGGTCAGCCTAACTAGAATCTCTAATTTATCCTCTGAACTGCTAATGATTAGAAGTTCTTCTGTACTAGATCCCAGACCAGAACAATCTCCTGATGAGTATATAGTAGTTAATTCTTTGGCTTTAATACAAATAGTCTCTTCTTAGTATAAGATATATTTTTGTAGTTAAATGAATTGTTGAATGAATTTCCAAGTGACATTTTTAAACTGATTCAAATTGATATTAAAAAGAATTATTTCCAGTTAAATTCTAAGAGGTATATATCTATAGACATCTATAGCTATATCTATAGATACATATTTATTTTTTTAACTTACTGGGGAATTGGGTGATGGGAATAGAACTATCATATTGAATAAATTCTTCTTGCTAAGCCTTAACATCACCTAGCTTATTTGATTCTTACTATAATTTAAAAGGAAAAAAAAATGTTTGGTGTATTTTACAGATGAGTTAAAAAATACACAGAGGTGATGTGACTTTTCCAAGTTTTCATACCATGAGACCAGATCCAGGTCTGGTTCACATGGAAACCTTGTATTTCCACTTGAATATGCCTCTAGGTTTTTACTACCATTGTCTTAAAAACATGTATAAATTAAACCATTTTGACCTTAAAATTAACATACATTTAAGGTCAGCTTATATAAAAGAATGACATTTGTACATACATTGAAATTCATGTTAAAAGACCAGAAGATAAAAACAGGCAGCAAGCTATCACCGCCATGGCAGCAGAATGAAATATAACCACTTTGAGCCATGAACATCTAGCTGCTCATATATTGTGATATGGTCATTGTTAACTGCAAATAATGGCATTTGCTTAATTAGTTTGTTCGTAGTACAGTTGAGGAAAGCTACCGACTTGAGTATAAGGGAAGGAAATCTATTATTTACAGTTAAGTAGCTGGTATTTTGTTTTGTGTTTCCTAAAAATTGCTAGAAAATGTTGCCAAGCTCCAACAGTTGCTGTTATATCTGGTTCAAGGTGCTTTCAAAGAGTAATCCATTTCAAATCTTTCAAATGTCTTTATTTTTAAAAAGTAACTTCACAATTGGTGAAATTACTGAACAGATTCTAGGAAGAATTGTACCAATTTTCTTTTTTAAAAAATAGAAACTATTGCATCCGTTAACCTCTGTAGTCAGCAATAGGAAACAAAAACCAAACTCCAACTTTTGATGTGTTCTTTGTTTACTGCAAGTCAACACAACGAACATTAGAAATAGCCTATTCCCGAAAATAGGCCATGAAGCTGGTTCAGCTACATTAAAGGCAAATTTTCAAATTGTCTTCCGCACCTCCAGGCCCAGGACATTTGTGCAAGGTGCATTTTCAGCTCATTCGGAGGCTGCTTAAACAGGTGCTATGCAAATATAAGCCCTCATTATCCTCCTTCGTAGAGCATATTGTTAGAGAACACAAAGACAGCAATCCATTTGAGTAGTTGATTTTTTCCTCTCACATGTATTTATATTTGAGAAAGGCAATTTAAGTAGCTTTTGAAAAGCATTCACTGAATATTTATGCACCAAGTTTTCCTGCTAAGCATTTCTATAGATGGGGTTGGGTAAGAAAACTGAATTTTCCTGTAAGCACAGGTCATAAAAATTAAGTACCATTAACCGCAAGCTGTTTATTTCAGAAGCCAAGGAAAGTTTCGGTATGCTTTAAGATGGCACTTACTTTTAAAAATGCGTTTCTGTCACATGCAGATAAACTGTTATGAGAGGATTAATGAAGATATTGTGAATTACTAAAATGGCTCACAATTCCCAGAGGACTTTAGGTATTATATATGGGATAATTATGCTTACAACAATTTGGGGATGGAAAAATTAGTATTTACACTGTAGAAACTGAAGCTCAGAGAGCTTAAACCTTGGGAGCCACACACCTGATGAGTGGGAGAGCCAGGATTAAGGCCCAGGTGTCTGATGTGTAAACCCAGGCTCTGGCCACTGTAGCAGACAACCCGCTATAATTACCTCCCTGTCACGCTATGTAAGCACACATGTGTGTGTTTGTTTTCTGGTCAAGTGTTACAACCTAAGCCTTTACTAAAGCCACATAAGGAGTGCTTGTGTGTGTGTGTGTGTGTGTGTGTGTGTGTGTGTGTGTGTGTCTGTTCTACCTTTTTGAAAAATGTGTAACAATGGGGGATACTAAGGAGAATTCAACATCGGCCCTTCCCTGTTCTAATTTCCTGCTTTCCAAGAAAACTTTTGACTCAGAGTGTTATTCCTAAGCATTTGCTCTGGGAAGAGAGTCTTCTTCTCAATAGAATGTGTGAACTCTCCAGATGCTCAAAACTGATAATTGCATCTTTAAGTAAATAAATTGGTTGGGAAATTTTTTTCTCCCTCTTCAATATGTTATCAAGTATCAGCCGAAAACTAGCGTCTGTTTAAACTCAAACATTGCATTTCAGGATCACAGAAACTGAAAGCTAGACCATGTTTCACATTGACCCACACTACACCATGGCATGCTCCCAGGACAAAGTTCTCAGTGTGACATGGGTCATGCGATACTGCAGGAGTTGTGTGACTGCTGCCACTTTTTAAGGGTTTCCAGAAAACCAAAATCCTAAACCCTGCATGAAAAATCATCTGGAAAAGCATGACCTCTGTCATCATCACAGAACAGTATGTGCTCCATGGAACTCAGCTTTTTATCATGTTCACAGGTGAATATAGTGTTTTCTCAGTCCCCTACAGGATCCTAAGAGGAAGGATTCCTCAGCTCAGCCCCCACTGTTAACAGGTGGAGAAAATGAGTGAGGGCTGAACACCCAAGGTTTAATGAGCTCATTAAGGACACTGACTAGCTTTTAATAGGCATAAAATAAATGTAAGTGCTTTGAAAACAGAGAGCCAGAGGCTGTTTCTTGGGTGTGCTACCACATGTAAATGCCCACCCTCTTGATAACCAAGAGGCTAACATTGCCAGTTATTTACATTCCAGTCTACAAATAAACATTTTATTGTACTAACAAAATGTAAGGAGTGGCTCAACTAGTCACATTTTCTCCTTTCTCTAGAGCAGCGGTTCTCAATCTGTGGATCATGACGCCTTTGGGGGTCGAACGACCCTTTCACAGGGGTCACCTAAGATCATCGGAAAACACATATCAGATATTTACATTACAATTCATAACAGTATCAAAATGACAGTGATGAAGTAGCAACAAAAATAATGTTATGGGGGTCACCACAACATGAGCTGTATTAAAGGGTCGCGGCACCAGGAAGGTTGAGAACCACTGGTATTGCTATCCCATCAGTCACTGGTTTGGGTTCAGTTATAGCTCTGAGGTCAATCCTGATTAAGTTGCCTCTTATTTACTCTGGCAGACTATGAAGATACAAGGTTGGACAATTCATTTTGTGGACTCATCCTAGAAAAAGTGCTACATAGCTCATTGCTGAATATCACTACGGTCACCTTCAAAGGACTCCCCTTGGGAAGCTGTGCACTGACGCCATCGCCTAGTCTATCCTCCAAAGCAGTTTTGGAACTCTTTTTCTGAAATAGCCATCAGAGTTTCTGTCATCCCCAAATCTGACAATTAAGTTCATAAACTTGCCACCGTGTGCTTACGTCGGCAGCACTGTACAAACAACATGGTAAGGTGTCATAATGTGAGCGCATGGTGGCAAGTTTGAGCAATTAAACCCATAATATACCCCTAGTCTCTTACTGAAATCGGATACATACACATATGATAAGTACTTCACAGCATTTTGTAAAATTAGAGTCAAATAACCTGTAGTTTCTTCATGGATTTTTTTTCCCATACAATAGATTTTTCTTAAGATCAAGGAAGAAATAACAATTTTGTTCCTTTGTCAAGAATGAATATTCCTATTTGTTTGAATAATACAAAGATAAAAGCCACTATTACTTTCCTTTTATGTTAGATGCCTAAGAGTAAAAGCTAAATTTACTTCTCATACACTAGATTGCAAAAATCTTTTCATGATTTTTATGTATTAAATTTCTTCTGTTCTTTGGTTCAAATCATGTTTTCAAAATATCTGTATACAAACTCCCATACACTTACACATCAGCTAAACTGAACAACTTGTCTGACTTGGCAGGGGTACGTCATCCAACTGTACACGGCAGTCATTTTTCTCTCCAGTTAGGGCCTTCTATGCTGGAATCTACGCCAAGTGTGTGAGAGATCAAACATTCAAGACTAAGGTGCCGTTCCTGTCCTTTCAGTATCTGTAATTAAATGTATAGCAGTTGAGCCTGTGAGAAGTACAAAACGATGAGTTCAGATAATAATTTAAAAGTCCAGAGAGAAAGCGCAGGGGATGCCAGCAAGAGCACATGGACAGTTGTCTAACCATGGGCTAGGCACTGTTAATGAACTTGATATCTACATACTCATTTAATCTTTACAACCAGCCCATCAAGTGTATACTAAAACTGTCATTCATGTTTTTCAGATAGGAAAATTACAGCACAGAGAGGTTAAATGACACACCAGACTCACACAGTTTGTAAGAAATAGAGCTGGGGTGTAGCATCGTGGCTCTTGAATCTCTCTTCTCAAGCAGCATTTTATGCCACCACTCAAAGATGAGAATGCCTAGGGCTGGCCGGGGGAACTGGATAGTTTCTTGGGGATGTTAAGATTTAACTAAATAAAAATTGAGGATAAAGCTAAAGTAAATGATTAATCTTGAACCTGTTCTTTGAAAATCAATTTTGCATTTTGCATGGTTCCCACTTGTCTTCCCTGTTGGAAACCCTTTACGGTGTATGGAGCAGCTGAGGGTGTATGCATCAGGAATCGAGATGGGAGGCAGAGAAGGAAGACTATTTCATGGGCAGATACGCAGTTCTGATTAATAATGAAATGAGTTTTCAAAGTCTCATTCAATGCAAATAATATAATTCAGGATTGATTTTTACTTTATCATTATGGTGTGGAAGTTTTGAAAAAATTAGACCCTCATGTTCAATTTTGAGGAAAAGGGTGCTGAGCAGGAGAGTGGGTGGCATTTGGAGTTCACCTGCACTTGCTGAGAGAAGTTGTGTATGACCCGTCACTGGGGCGATGGCTTGGCAGCAGGGCAGTCCCAGGCCACCACAGAGGCTGTGGAAGGCTGTTCTCTGCCAGCTTACTGTTCCTGAACGGGCTGACATTTTATGGGGACTATTAGAAATGCATGAATTCTGCACACAAAATGTCAACTGATATATTAAGAAAGAGCAACTCGCCATAGTCACTAGCAGTAAATTTTTTTTAGCTTTTACCCCATTCAGCTTCATAAATATACTGTGTATAAGCTTGTACCATTTCAGATGAAATTTGACACCCAAACTACACATTCAAGTTAAACTTTTGCTATAAGAGAGTGAGATCTTAAAGAAAAATGAAAACAGTATAATTTCTCCATCTCCAGTTCACATAGCAAGACCATGAATTATGAATTTTAAACAGTCAGTATATCATTCAAAACTCATTCTAGATAGAAAAATGGCATCTTTATTCAACTTGCTTATGACTTTAAAGGTATGTTCTAGCTTAATAGCTTGTTGGTTTTTTACATGAATAACTTTTACAAATTGGATATTAATGCAAAAAAGTTAACCCCTGTCATAAAGCAATTGAATGTGGTAGCATTTTTGTATTGAATTTTGGAGTCAGCGTTGCTGTCTCCTACTATGTTTTAAAATTCAGAGAAAATTGACTCGAAAAATAAAATATATGCTTAACATTTATGCAACCCTGTGACATAACTGAAAACAAATTTTCCCATGGAAAATGAGAGTTACCATAAAATTGGTCCCTGGAATACACACAGTGTCATATACTCATCTTCAGGCACAGCAGAATCCAGCAGCCTGTTAAACATTGTTTCCCTTTTTCATAACTCAGCTCATGTTGGCATGGCAGATAATGGCTTTGTTCCTAATGTTAGTATATGTTACCTCAGTGGCCTTGTCACACTTAGGGCCTCTCTCTACACACATCTATGGCTGCTTTCTATCACATTAAATCTCATGTTCTCACCACCACTCCCGGGATTCCTTTTTGTTAAACCTACCTGTAAATAATGTTGTCCATAATAAGGTAACTTCAGACAACTTAGCACAGTGCTCCCTAAAACACAAATAACTTAGCTAGGATTTTCTCACTGTTAGTCATCTTGAGTTGGTTTTCCAGCATGCAATGTCCCCTTCATTATGTAGATGTAAGGTGGTTTGTTGATCTTGCCAAGCTGATCCTAAAAATCACATAAAAATGCAAAAGGCCGAGAGTATCCAAGATAACCTTAAAGAACAAAATGGGATATTTATACCTTCCTGGATATTAAGACATTGTAAAGTTACTGTATAAGGTGGTGTAATATTTGTGCAAAAATAGGCAGCTAGACCAATGGAATAAAATAATGAGGTCAGAGAGACAGCCACACATATACAGGCCTTTGACATACAAAAAAGTGGTCCAAGACAGTAGAGGAAAAGAAACAGTGTTTTTAACAAATGATTTTGGATAATGTTTGGTATTTGTGTACATAGCCATGTACATAACCATGTCTAGCTTGCGTAAAACTCAATTCCAGTGGGTTGTAGACTGAATGCTAAGGTGAAATAAAAAAAGCTTCAGAATGGTAGGTAACACAGAAGAATTCTTGAAAGCTTCCAAATAGAGACTACTTCTGAAACTGTAGACTGAATGCTAAGGTGAAATAAAAAAAGCTTCAGAATGGTAGGTAACACAGAAGAATTCTTGAAAGCTTCCAAATAGAGACTACTTCTGAAAATCATTTAAAAGGCAAATATTGATAAATTTTGATGACATTAAAATATTTCTACTAAAAATAGCATTAATTCAGTAAAAAAACAAGCACTTATTGAAATATATTGTCAATGAATTGACAAAGATTGTATTCATGATACTTAAATAAATCTTTCAAATCACTAAGGAAAGGAAAGGCAACCCAAGAAAAAATATGCATATGACAATCGAATAGCACTTCACAAATGAGAATATACAAATAATAAGCATTTGCAGAAGTGCTTCAGAGTCATTAAGGAAACAAATATTAAAACTACCATGATATAACACTGTTTTTCCAACAGAAGGCTAGATATAAAATTGATGAGAAATTTGATAATACTGATGGGTTGGAGAGGATGTGACACAAAAGTAACTCTCATGAACTTCAGTAGGGAATGTAAATTGTTATTTTTAGAATACCTAGAAAAATTTACTGTTATTTTCTCTATTTGAAGATATGCGTTCTTAAGATGCAGCAATGTCAATCCTAGCTATGTATCTAAAAGAAATGTACATACATTTTTGTACACAAAAAGACATTTATAAAAAGAATATTTTAGTGCTGTTATTATCATATATCAACTCTGGAAATGACCCGCCAACAGTAGAATGAGTAAAAACAGTTGTGTTAAATGTATTGAATATGGCAACAATACAGCATGAAAATGAACTGCAGCTACATGCAACATGACTAATCCCACAACACCATGTAGACTTAGAGAAATAAAAGCTGTTGTGTCTAAGAATACATGATTAGATGGTAAATACTAGAGAAACACAAGGGATTTCCAAACAAGAGAATGGTTATTTCAAAGTGGGAGAGGATTAATATCTATGAGGAAAACAGGAGACTTTTGGAGTACATTGTTCTAGCTTGACCTGTGTTGTGGTTATTTAGTTGTACACTTGGTGGTAAATAAATTGAATTTTTTATTTCTTAATGTGCATTTTTTCTAAATCTGTGTTAGATGACATAAAAACAGTTCGAAACAAAAATTGCAGTCACATTGGAAATCAAAAATTGCTATAAAGTAAACATCAAATGAATACACTACATATCAAAATTTGTATTTAGAGACAAATGTCTGCCTTTACAAGCATTTTCAAAATTAAGACACTTAACGGAGTGGTGAATACATAATGCAACACATAGATGATGCACTGTAGAATTGTACACTGGAACCTATGTGATTATTGTTAACCATTGTGATCCCAATAAATCTAACAATAAAAAGTGTTAAAAAAAAGACAAAGGAAAAAAATGTTAAGATTAATGAAGAAACTGATAACATAAAAACTAAATGGTAAAAGAATAATTTAAAAAACCCCAAAACTTAAAAGTTTAAAAACAAGATAAAAAACTGAATTAAGGTAAGAAAAACTCAGTGTGGATGAAAAGAAGAGAAACAGAGAGATGACAATATTAAGAAGGGAAGAATTACTACAAAGGATGCATACGTGTAATTCTGTCACTGTTTTGTTTCAAAATTATATATTGAAAAGACCAATTCATGAGAAAAAAGTTGCCCAGGGAGGGAGCAAGTAGTATAGAACTGGGGAACAAAATTAAGATTTAAATGTCATTTGTAATTATTTACTTATTTAAGTACCTGAGCTAATACATAGTTTTCCTAATTTAAACGGTGCGTAAGGGTTTGTTATAATATTTTCAAATTTATTACTGAAAATACCTCAAAATTAGAAGAAACTTTTGAATACATTTTTAAAGAACCACAAAATTATTCCATTTTAAACAACTCAACCTAAGTCAATAATGATGAATTCTCAATTGTTAGATTAGGGAATTGATTATATATACCAATGCTTCCTGTAGTTATAAATACAATCTGAAATATATTCATATGTTAATATATAAAACTTTATATATATATGCACATACACATGTAACATGTTTATATATATATATATAAGATTTCACCCTTTAGACCGGGAGTATTAATTGTATTGA
The DNA here is from genome assembly GCA_004026885.1 of Lyroderma lyra. Classification (NCBI taxonomy): domain Eukaryota; kingdom Metazoa; phylum Chordata; class Mammalia; order Chiroptera; family Megadermatidae; genus Lyroderma; species Lyroderma lyra. Next base: position 65,069 of record PVJL010007002.1, read on the forward strand.
GTGACAGACAACACAACCATTCTTACCATGTAGCTCTTATGCGCATCCTCATTAGCTTCCGCTTGCTTCACTGTAATAGTCTCCAAATTCTGCTCCTTCCAGTTCCATGTTGACCATAATTATAATTTATATGGACTCTCAAAGGACCTCAAATAGCCAAAGCGTTCTTGAGAAAGAGAAGCAAATCCAGAGGTCTTATACTTTCTGATATCAAACCATATGGCAAAGCTACAGTAATAAAAACAGCACTGGCATAGAGACAGACACATCAACCAGTAGAAGAGAATAGAGAACCCAGAATAATATTTATATTTTCAAATGATTGTTGACAAGGGTGCCAGGCTACACAATGGGAAAAACATAGTCTCTTCAACAACTGCTGTTGGAATACTAGATATCCATATGCAGAAGAATGAACTTGAATCCTTCAAAACAGATTAAGTGTGATACCTGAACATGGGACCCGAAGGTGTAAGACCCTTAGAGGAAAACCTTAGAGGAAAATATAGCGGGAAAAGCTAGTAACATTGGATTTGGTTGGGATTTCTTGGATGTGGCACCAAAAGCACTAGCAATAAAAACAAAAAATAGACAATGGTACCACACCAATCTTAAAATTTTCTGCATAACAAAGGAAATAATTTTTTTCAGTGATGAAACATTTCTTAAATCATTATAAGTGACTTTAATTTTTACATTAAAATGATGTCATTAAAAATTTTATTTCTTAAAAATATTTAAAAGATGATGGAATGAAGGATAAAATGATTGATTCTAGTATAAATATCTAAGATGTAACCTTTCCCAAAGAATTCTCCATAGACAACAAAAATGTACAATATATGCACAATTAAGTACAGAATTTAGTAGTATATATTTTCTTTTCCTTTTTTTTTCTTTTTTTTAAGAAGAATTTTTTTTTAATTCATTTTTATTGGTTGACTTATTGGGGTGACATCTGTTAGCAAGGATTACATAGGTTTCAGGCATACAATTCTACAGTGCATTGTCAACTTGATGTATAATAAGTTCACCACCTAATGTGACTTCTCTTTCCATCATCTTATATTTAGCTTCCCCCTCTCCTCTCCCACCCCCTCCCCTTTCTCCCCTCCTGACCCACTCATCCCCAAATAAACATTAAAATATTGATTGTGTCCATGGGTTATTTGTTTGTTTGTTTGTTCATTTCTTTTTTCTTTGCTTTCAGTTTTATATTCTGCATATGAGTGAAGTCATACAGTTCTTTATTTTTTCTGTCTGGCTTATTTCACTAAGCATGATGATCTCCAGGTCCATCCATTTTGTTGCAAATGGCAGTAGTTCATCTTTTCTTATAGCTGAGTAATATTCCATTGTGTACATGCACCACAGCTTCTTTATCCAGTCATCTGTCGCAGGCCACAGTGAACAGCGCTGCAATGAATATTGGGGTCATAAGTCTTTGTAGACAAAGGTTTTCAGGTTTTTTGGGTAGATCCCCAGAAGGGGGATTGCTGGGTCACATGGTAACTCCATTCCCAATTTTCTGAGGAACCTCCACACTGCCTTCCACAGTGGTTGTACCAGTTTGCACTGCCACCAGCAGTGTACCAGAGTTCCTTTCTTCTCCACATCCTCTCCAGCATTTGTTATTCCTTGTCTTGTTGATCAGAGCCATTCTCACAGGTGTGAGGTGGTATCTCATTGTGGTTTTGATTTGCATTTCCCTGACAGCTAATGAGGATGAGCATTTTTTCATATGTCTGCTGGCTATTTGTATTTCTTCGTGGGAGAAGTGTCTATTTAGTTCTTCTGCCCACATTTTAATTGGGTTGTTTGTTTTTTCGTTGTTAAGTCTTACTATTTCTTTATATATTTTAGATATTAGACCCTTATCTGATGCGTTATTTGCAAATATTTTCTCCCATTCAGTTAGCTGTCTCTTTGCCTTGTTGATGGTTTCTTTTGCTGTGCAGAAGCTTTTTAGTTTGATATAGTCCCATTCATTTATTTTTGCTTTTACTTGCCTTGCCTTTGAGGACAGGTTCATGAAATCTTTCTTGAGTCCTAGGTCTATAAGTTTAGTACCAATGTCTTCTTCTATACAGTTTACTGTTGCAGGTCTGATATGAAGGTCTTTAATCCATTTTGAGTTAATTTTTGTATATGGAGAGAGTTCACAGCTCAGGTTCATTCTTTTCCATATGTTTTTCCAGTTTTCCCAGCACTACCTACTAAAGAGGCTGTCTTTTCCCCATTGTATATTTTTTGCTCCTTTATCAAAAATTATTTGTCCATAAATTTGTGGGATTATTTCTGGGTTTTCAGTTCTATTCCATTGGTCTATATTTCTGTTCTTCTGCCAGTACCAAACTGTTTTGACTATTGATGCTTTGTAATATAAATAGAAGTCAGGAAGTATAATGCCACCAGCCTCATTATTTTTATGTATTATTGCTTTGGCAATTTGAGGTCTTTTATGGTTCCATATAAATCTAATAACTCTTTTATCTATTTCACAAAAGTATGATTATGGGATTTTGATTGGTATTGCATTAAATCTGTAGATTACTTTGTGCAGAATGGCCATTTTAACAATGTTAAGTCTTCCTATCCATGAACAGGGGACATTTTTCCACCTCTTAAAGTTTATTCCAATTTCTTTCAAAAGTGTCTTGTAGTTTTCTGTATATAAGTGAGACACGTTCTTTGTGAAGTTAATTCCCAGGTATTTCTTTCCTTTTGTTGTGCTAGCAAAAGGAATTGACTCCCTCATTTCTTTTTCTGTGGATTCATTGTTTGTATAAAGGAATGCTGTTGATTTTTGTACATTGATTTTTGTATACTGCAACTTTACTATATTCGTTAATTGTTTCTAATAGTTTCCTGGTGGAATCTTTGGAATTATTTATATAAAGGATCATGTCATCCGCAAATAGTGACAATTTGACCTCAATGTTGGCCTCATAGAATGAGTTAGGAAGTATTGCTTCCTCTTCAATTTTTTGGAAGAGTCTGAGGAGGATAGGCGTTAATTCTTCTTTGAATGCTTGGTAGAACTCATTCGTGAAACTATCTGGTCCAGGGCTTTTGCCTTTACGGAGATTACGGATAGTCATTTCAATCTCGTTGCTATTGATTGGTCTATTTAGATTATCCAGTTCTTCTTGGTTCAGTCTTAGTAGGCTATAAGTTTCTAGAAACTTGTCCATTTCTTCTAGGTTGTTAAATTTCGTGGCATAAAGTCCTTCATAATATTCTCTTATAATCCTTTGTATTTCTGTGGTATCAGTGGTAATTTCTCCCCTTTCATTTCTAATTTTGGATATTTGTGTCCTTTCCTTTCGTCCTTTGATTAGTCTCGCCAGGAGTTTGTCAATTTTGTTGATTTTTGCAAAGAACCAGCTCTTCATAATATTAATTTTTTCTATTGTCCTTCTGTTCGCTAATTAGTTTAGCTCTGCTTTAATTTTTCTTATTTCTTTCCTTCTGCTGACTTTGGGTTTTGTCTGCTCTTCTTTTTCTAGTTCTTTAAGATGGGATGCTAAGATGTTTGCTTGTGATTTTTCTTGTTTCTTAAGATAGGCGTGTAATGATATAAATTTCCCTCTTATCACCTCTTTCGCTGTGTCCCAATAATTCTGATACGTTGTATTTTCATTGTCATTAGTTTCCATATATTTTTAATCTCATCTTTTATTTGATCTTTTATCCAGTCCTTTTTAAATAAGATGTTGTTTAATCTCCATGTATATGTGCTTTTTCCTGCTTTCCTTTTACAATTGATCTCCAATTTCAAAGCTTTGTGGTCTGAGAATATACTTGGTATGATTTCAATCTTCTTGAATTTGCTGAGGCTACTTTTGTGTCCCAGCATGTGGTCTATCCTTGAGAATGTTCCATGTGCACTAGAAAAGAAGGTGTAGTCTCTTTTTGCTGGATGAAGTGTCCTCTAAATGTCAATTATGTCCAATTGCTGTAATGTGTCATTTAGAGCTGTTATTTCCTTATGTATTTTCTGTTTGGATGATCTGTCCATGGCTGTTAGCGGGGTGTTTAAGTCTCCCACTATGATTGTGTATTCATCAGTTTCTCCTTTCAAATCTGTTAGTAGTTTCTTTGTGTATTTTGGTGCATCCTGGCAGGGAGCATATATGTTGATTAGTATCAACTCTTCTTGTTGTTGAATTGTACCTTTTATCATTATGTAATGCCCATCTTTGTCTTTTACTATCTTTTTTAACTTGAAGTTTATTTCATCAGATATCAGTATGGCCACTCCCGCTTTTCTCTGGTTACCATTTGCTTGGAGTGTTGTATCCCATCCTTTCACTCTGAGTCTGTGTTTGCTGTTACAGCTGAGGTGTGTTTCTTGGAGACAGCATATGGATGCATTCTATTTTTTAATCCAGTCTGCTACTCTGTGTCTTTTTATTGGTGAGTTCAGTCCATTAACATTTAGAGTGACAATCGATATGTGAGGATTTCCTGTGGCCAATACTTATTTCTTTTCTTTCCTTGTTGTTTTTTGTTTTTTTGTGTGTTTTATTTTTGTTTCTTTCTTGTTGCCCCAACTTTGTTCCATTTTTCCTGACGTTTTCATTCAGGCTGAAGAGCCTCCTTCAGTATTTCTTGGAGTGCTGGCCTCATGCTGGCAAATTCCCTCAGCTTCTGCGTGTCTGAGAAGGTCTTTATTCCACCTTCATATCTGAAAGATAATTTTGCTGGATAATTTCTTCTTGGCTGTAAGTTTCTGTCTTTTAAATTTTTGAATATTGGATTCCAGTCCCTCCTGGCTTGCAGAGTTTCTGCTGAGAAATCTGATGACAGCCTGATGGGTTTTCCTCTAAAGGTTATAGTTCTTTTTTCCCTGGCTGCCTTGAGAGTTGTCTCTTCGTCTGTAGTTTTGGACATCTTTAGTACCATGTGTCTTGGAGAAGATCTGTTAGGGTCCAGGTATCTAGGGGACCTGTTTTCTTCTTGAACTTGGGGTTCCAGGTCTTTCCATAGGTTTGGAAAGTTCTCATCTACTATTTGTTTGAGTATGCTCTCTGTAGATTGCTCTGCCCCCTCTTCTGTTCCTATTATTCTGATGTTGTTTTGTCTCATGGAGTCGGATAGTTCTTACAGAGTTCTTTCAATCCTTTTGGTTCTATATTCCCTCTCTTCCTCTTTCTGAGCTGTTTCCATGTTCTGATCTTCGATATCACTAATTCTTTCCTCCATCTGGTTGGCCCTGTTTTCTATGGCAGTTATTTCATTTCTCACTTCATTTATCGTATTATTTATTTATCACATTTCCGTCTCAATCTTTCTTTTGTTTTGAATTTCTTTGATAAATTGTTTTTTGTTCATAGAGTTCCTTTTTTATGTCGTTTATATCCTTTTTTATGTTGTTCATCTCAGCTATGGTGTTCTGCCAGTAGGTTTTCATTTCTCTCATAGCCTTTAGAATGGCTGCTTTAAATTCTCTGTCACTTAAATCAGACCCTTCCAGGTCTAAGAAACTGTCTTCTGGGTAAATTTCATGTTCTTTCTGAGGAGTTTTAGTTTTTAAGGAATTCATCCTGTCTGCTCGTTCTTCCTCTTTGACATGAGGGCTTTATGTTCAGTGCCCAGATTATTGCTTTTGTGGCGTCTTGCTGTAGGGCAGACACTAGGTGGCACTGGGGGTCAAGTTTTGGGAAAGAGGGGGTTATTTGTTTATTGTTTCTGATCTCCTACTGCATTTGGAGACTATGCGCATATATCCTGGGGAGAGGCCAACAAAAGGCTTTCCAAGGGCGGCTCTGCCTTTGCCCTTTGCTGGGGAAACTAGTCTGAGATTTGTTTCTGCTGGCTCGGGTGAATGCTCTGAAATCAGTCTTTCTTCCTAGTCCTGATTCAGGATCTGGCTGTCTACAGGCTCACACTGCTTTCAGAACCCTGGGGTGCACAAGGAAGTGCACGTTCCATAAGTCCAAAGCTGTGGGCCTGGCCTGAGACAGCAGGGTCACCTTTGCAGGGGATTGGGAACAGGAACTGCAGCCCTGTGTACGTCTCCAGGGGCCCTAGAGCTGAGGTGTCATCTTTGCAGTTCAGAGGCCTTGCTCAGCCCTTCTACCACTCAAAAGTTCCAGAGGCTGACTCCCAAACTCCATCCCCAGCATGCAACTCCAAAGCCCAGCTCCCCCATGGTCTCTCCCCTCCCCTGAACTGCGCCACTCAGAATAGTCAGCAGCGATTGTGTCCTGTTACAGTCTCTGCTCCCTTCCCTCTCCCCCACTCACCCCCTTCTCTCCAACCTTCAGGTGTTTACTTGCGATTTGTGGATTTCTCTACAGCTGTTTTGTCACACAGGGTCCTCTTTCTTGTTTCCTGGGCAGCTGTTCAATTGTGTTTTTTGGGAGAGGCTTTAGGGACCTCCTCTTCAGTCTCCATCTGCCTTTTTCTGAACAAAGGAAATAATTAAGAGTAAAAAGGCAAACTTGGAATGGGAGAGAATATTTGCAAACCATGTATCTGATAAGGAGTTGTTATCCAGAATATATAAAGAACCAGAAATAAGTGAAAACAACAATAAAACTCATTTAAAATATAGGCAAAGGACTTGAATAGACATTTCTCAAAAGATTGTATACAAATGGCTAACAAACATATGAAAAGGTGCTCAATATCTATAATCATCAGGAATATGCAAATCAAAACTGCAATGAAGTATCACCTCAGAGCCACAAGGATGATCACTTTCAAATAAACAGAAAGGCATCAGTGTCGGTAAGAAGATAGAGAAAATAGAACGCTTATGCACCGTTGATGGGAATGTGAAAATGTATAGAGACTGTGGAAAACCGTATGGAGGTTCCCCCCAAAATTAAAAATACCATGTGATCCAGTTGTTCCACTTCTGGATATACATACCAAAGTTTTGAAAATGGAATCTGGAGGAGATATTTGAACATTCGTGCCATTGCAGCATTGTTCGCAGCAGTCAAGAGGTGGGAGCAACCTAAATGACCTTCAGTGTATAAACTGATAAAGAAAATACAGTATATTCATACAATAATATCTTATTTAAATTTAAAAAAGAAGTCAACCCTGCCATTTGCTACACCATGGATGAAACTTGAGGATATTATGCTGAGTTAAATAAACCAGTCACAAAGAAACACAAATACTGCATGATTCCGTTTGTATGAGTATCTAAGTATTCAAACCCTTAGAGATTAAAGTCGAATGGTGGTTACCAAGGCTATGGGGGTGGGAGGGGTGGGGCAGGGTGAAGGAAGGGAGTTTTCAGGTGGGTATAGAGTTTCAGTTTTGTGGGATATACTAGAGATTTATTGTACAACAATGCACATATAGTTAATATTATAGTTAATACGATACACTTAAAAATTCTCAGCAAGGTAAATTTCGTTAGGTGGTTTTGACCACAATATAAAAAAATAATACCTTTTTCATATACATGCTTTAACACCAAAATAATGTTTTATGAGATGTTTCTAGAAAACCTTATCTGTATCATATTCTTCTGTTGATTATACTACTTTCTGTCTGATTTCCATGGTAAGATAATCTTCATATTGACAAGTTTTATTACATATTTTTGTGTAATTTTATTATTTGAAACCCATTTTCAGAGAACATTATTTTTTTTCAAAAGGAGTTAAAAAAAATTAGCCTAGCCAGGATTTTATCCATTCTTTAATACAAAAATTCCTGAATAATACTTATTTACTATCCATGTTTGCCACTGCTCTCTACCAATCTCAGCTTTGGACGCTAATAAATGAATAATTTTGGGTAATGAATTTCAATTTTCTCCTGATTATGAGTACTAATAGTTATTTAGGATATTAAATGTTTTGTTTTACAAATGTTTCAAACTATCTATTTTCTATATTTAGTAATCATTGACTACTCCGATAGTTTATTTTAATTTCTTTGTAAATTATTATCTCCCTAAAATGTACTCAACAAATTTATAAAGAACTTGGTTTGAAGTGTAATATTCATATGCTTTGTGTATATATGTTTGTATTTTACTTACATATTTTTTCTTGAGACACTGTAGTGAAGTACTTTTTAATTTGGATTTCATCTAATGTAATTTAGATAACAATTTAAATGAATAATCATTCTCTCTTTTTTCTTTTGTTCTCATTTATTTTTATTTTTCAATTACATTTGACATACAATATTATATTGGTTTCAGGTGTACAACACAGTGATGAAACATTAATATAACTTACTAAATCTTTATTCTGATACATCTGGTTCCCATCTGACACCATATACAGTTATTACAGTGTTACTGACTATATGCCCCATGCTGCACTTTACATCCCTGTGACTATTTTGTTACCATGAATTTGTACTTCTTGATTTCTTTCCCTTTTTCACCCACTCCTCCAGCTCTCCTCCCATCACCCCAACAAATCTGGTCCCTGTCTGATGACACCCATAGTTTTTGCAACATTATTGATTCTCTTCCCATGTTAGACCCTATATCCCCATAACTGTTACTTTGTAACCACCCAAACCAACGTCCCAATCTCTTCCCCTTATTTCACACTGGTCCCTCCTCCAACCTTCCTCCCACCTGGCAACAAACCAAATGTTTCTATGTCTATGAATCTGCTCCTCTTCCTCTTGTTTATTGTCTTCTTTGGATTTCACCTATAAGCAAAGTCAGCTTGTACCTGTCTTCCTCTGTTTGACACTCAGTGCTGTACCCTCCATGTCTTTTGATTGGAGCTTTTAATCCATTTAAATTGTAGGTAATGGTTGATGTGTACCTATTGCCATCTTATTGTCCATAACCGTGCTTCCCCCCGCCCCCCCCCCCCCCCCCCCAAAGATTCCTTGTCATACTGGTTTGGTGGTGATGAACTCCTTTAGCTTTTTCCTGTCTGAGAAGATCTTTATTTGTGCTTCAATTTTTAATGACAGCCTTGCTGGGTAGAGCAATCTTGGTTGTGGGTCCTTGCTTTTCATCACATTGAGTATTTTCTGCCCCTCCCTTCTGGCCTGCAAAGTTTCTGTTGGGAAATCAGCTGATACTCTTATAGGAGCTCCCTTATAAGTAACTAGTTGCTTTTCTCTTGCTGCTTTTAGGATTCTTTGTCTTTAACCTTTGCCATTTAATTATAATCTGTCTTGCTGTGGGCCTATTTGGGTTTATCTTGCTTGGGACTCTCTGTGCTTACTGGGCTTGTATGTCTGTTTCCTGCAGATTCTGGTTTGATGCCAGTGCTGTTCCTGGAGCTACTCAGCAAAAGTCTCAGAGCACACCAATGCTGGTCACCGCCAGTCTGTGGCCTGGGGACTCAAATAGTTTTCTAAAAAAGATTACAATGCAGATGGGGTTAGCTGCTCACTAGAGAAAGTGCCTCTGGCACTGGTGGAGTTGGGTGAGGTGGGAGAGGTGGTATCCCAGTGAGTCAGCAAGGCGGAGCGAGTAAAGCTCAGCAGACCAATCAGATTCAGATTTGGCCGTGTGTGGGTGGGCGCAACACAGGAAAGATGGTGCTCACCACCCGGCTGCATAGAACAAGGATGCAGCCACAAAAAAACAGTGACTGTCCTCCAACCCTCACTCCAAAGCCACACACCTCAGTCTGCCCCCCATATGTCTCCAATGCCCCCTGAGCCACCATCCCTCTGTCGGAGCCCAGGGTGAGTACCTCCAAGTGATTGAGTCTGTGTGGGCACTTTCAGAGCACATCTGAGTTTCCCACAGCCGTCCGTCCCACCCACTTGGAGTTCCCACTGTTAGTCACAGTCAGATGTTGTGTGGCTCCTCTTCCTAGCACCAGCGCTCCAGGCTGGGGAGCCTGGTATAAGGTTGGGGTCCCTCATACCTCCAGGGGGGACCTCCATGGCTAGAGATCTCCCTCCTGATCCTCTACCATCCCCGGAGGTTCAGGTCCTTCTGCGTGTGTGCCCCTCCCCCCGGTCTCCCCGTGGCCTCCTCTGTTTTGTGTCCTTGGTTATAAAACTTCTGTTCAGCTGGACCTCAGAGTGTTACCCCTGTTGGTTGTTCAGTAATTTAGTGTAATTTTAACGTGCTCGCGGAATGAAGCAGGCACAGTGTTTACTTACTCCGCAATCTTGATTCTCTTCTCTTTTTTTGCCTTCTCAAGTACTTTCTTATTTTTTAATTGTCCTATTAGCTGCTGTAAATTACCCAAATAAAGCTATGCTCATTGTCTGTCCTTATCTCCATGCCATTTCTCACACAAGGTATTCTTAGAATTATCTTTAACCCTTTTCAGCAGTCTCTTCCAATGCCATCAAAACAGTTCTAACACACATCCTCTGAGAGGGCCCGGGCCCACCATGTTGATTTAATTGATTCTGAAGTTTGCCATCATAACACAGTTCACACAGAGTAGGTAACCAAAATGCTTTCTGAATTTTAATTAATGGTTTTGTTTTACATGAATAAATTTGCCTTAAATGTTCTATACATGGTTACATCTTTCATCAAGGGGGAAAGAATTGTCACTTATTCAAGTGGAATTCTGCCAGTATTGTGCGTGTGTGTATGTGTGTGTAGAGATGATTAAATCAAATAATTGTGTATAATATGTTAATGAAGGATTAATAAGCTTCAATTGAAGATCTGTTGTCATTCTGAAAATATTGCAAAGGAATTAACAATCTATATTCTTGTCGAAACTCTTTGAAGTCAAATCTGGGTCATCTGGTTTTGGAGTCAAATGGCCTTGGTGTAATTCTGGGGAAACTACTTAAACTATTGTGATTCGAGATCTGTGAAATAAGGATTGTTGTTAAGGGGCACTTTTTTTAAAGATTACTTTTCTCTCATGTCCTCTAGGCTCTGAGTCCCTTCAGCTCAAGGACTATGTCTTAAAGTCTCTCTCTCGTCCCTTCACTGCGTCTGGCACAGGGAGCATTGCAAGTGGGTGAGGTGAGCAGATGGCTAATGAAATTATTGATGCCCATCAAGAGGCAGAGAATAATTCCTAGGGCTGATACTGTCAAGGAGGAATTCCCCGAAAAGATGAAAATTGATTTTTACATCGAAGGGCATGTGGGACAGAAAAAAAGGGAGAAATATTGTAGTTGTGTTTCAAGCTCAAAAGTATGTTTTCATGGTAACCACGGGAAAACATTTCAGGATGTCAAAGTATATCAAAACAGTATTTAAAAAAAGTGTTTATAATGAGTTTTTCTAAACATCTCAAGTCTGTGCAGGATTTATGTTTTCCTAGCCTGATGAATAGAGTTTTGGGTCAGCTTGCCTGTTTGCTAGAATTGAAAATAGTTGGGATTTAGTTGTTTAAAAACACCTTCTGCTTCTCCTCTTTTCTTCTCCAACTCTCCCTCCCTCTTCTAGTCAGTTTGAAGCAAAAACAACAGCTACAGAGAATCAGTTTCATATGTCCTTGTGCCCTCTTGTGGCAAATTCACTTAGCTACGTAACTAGTGCTGAATCAGACAGGCCTCAGACAAGCCCCAGGTGGTGCTCTCCTGGACCACACACAGAGAACAGACCCTAACCTATCTGAAACAGAGGCTGCAGGGTAGGTAGAGGAATTTGGTGAAACTAAGAGTGCCATTGGATCTACACTTTTTAAAAAGGACTTTGTTATTGAAAGCAGTGGGACCGTGGGCTAGTCACTTCATTGCACGGAGCTTCCTATCCTCATTTTCAGAAATGGAGACATTTCTGTGTCCAAGCAATTGCACAGGAGCACAGCACACACTGGTGTATATTAAAATATTTCATTATATAAGTGACCAAAATGGCCACAATGCTGACAACCCCTCCTGAGCTTCCTGATCTTTCTGATTGTTTCAGTCTTTCCTTGGCCTTTCCCCGCTTCCTGATACTGCTTTTCCCTACAGTACTTCTCTCTCCCAAATCTACCCATTACTCTTTGCTCTTACAATGTTTGTGATTCCTTTGCTTTTCAACCCAGGCGTGACTTTCTCAGTATTTTCCCAGCTAACACAATTCCCCTTATTAAACATCCTCATACCTACACATTTTGTTTTCGGGCATTACACACTTCTGTCTTTACATTTATGATATGATTATTTACTCAGTTTGTGTTTAGTTCCTAGAACATTAGTCCCCAGTGATCCGTGGTCTTCAGTGGTCCTGTCCTTGATTGTCCCCCTCCTCTTGAAGTCGGGCTGGGTCCAGTTAGGGACATGCTACTACCAAACAGAATTCAGCAAAACTGACAGAGTGCCTCTTTGTGATCAGGGTGCCAGTGAAAGCGGTCATTTTGTCTTGCTGCCGTCTTCTCCCTGGCCCTTCTCAGGCAGTGGCTGTGATGCTGCAGGCGATGGGGGCCCTCAGGCTCATGGCACTGGAGGAACCGAGTCTTCTTAACCACTGAGCGAGCTTGGACGCAGGTCCTCGCCCAGCTGAATCTTGAGATGACTGTGGCCTAGGTCAGCATGTTGATCAAAATTGTGAGGAAGGAGATCATTTATTCTGATTAGCCTGGGACCCAGAGGTGTCCTGGGATATGGGACTGTTCATTTCAAAACCAGAACATCCTGGGCAAACCAATGAGTCAGTCACGCCTGAAGACTGTGTTGTAAGATAACAAATGTGCATTGTTTTAAATTGCTAACTATGGGAGTAATTTGTTATGCAGCAATAGAAAATGAATTCAGCTCCCATCAGTTCTCACAGGAAAACCTCTGACTCTCAAGTGTGTGTTCAGAGAGCCCCTCTCAGAGCCTCTACAGAGTTCTGTATTCTTCCCGTGAAAACATTCAGAATGCTGCCTCATCACGGTCTGCTTTTCTCCCTCTCTGTTCCACGAGGCTATGAACACTCTGACCACAGGGACCATGTTTATCCTCTGAGGGAAGCCTTTGGAACACTACAGGATAGATATCATAGCCCGGGAGCTGAGCGGTGGACCACGTTACCTGGCTGGTGGGCCCACTACTCCTCTGTAGACTAGAAAAGATGACAGTAATTGTGGAGACAGTGCTTCATAAATCTAAAAGGACTTCAACTTAATTACGTTTTGATTTTCTATGAGTTATCACCGAATATCTTGTATATTTTCCATGTTAGGGAAAAATAAAGACTCTTTCTTTTTTTTTAAGCCAAAGCTATTTTTCACAAGTCTAAACCCATCACTGTATCTATACAGACATGATGAAATAAATGGATTTTGAGTCTGTGGTCAAGATATTTTAGGGTAAGTTGAAGCTATGTTGCGGTAACAAGAAACATAGTAGGTGTTCTGATTACATTCATACAGAAATAACTGTGAACTCAGTTGTTATTTTACTCATTATTTCATGTAGAAATTTTTGTAAGAAAACAGATAAGATAAAAACATAAACATGGTAAAACACAAATTTTATCTGGCATTAGTGAATGAACTTGCCTAGACATCTGAAAATAGGGTTTTGGCAGACAATATTAAATCCTAGTAACTTAATTGACTAAAACACCAAGTTATATGATTATTATTCAGTTCAGTCTCTCTGGGCCCCTTTCCTTTTGACTATTTCATTGCCGTTAATTCGAGCTCTATGCCATTGCCCTTGAAATCTGTGCTTGTGGTTACATCTTCCCCGAGGACTTAAGTGTGGCTGCAAAATGTACCAGCACCACACTTCTGCACACCTGAACCATGTCTTAGAAATTTACTTTTTGTTTTGTTTACAGACATTTTTATGCATATAGATCAATTATCGTAGTCTTTCCAAATGTTGTCTTGTATTATAATTTCTTTATTTCTGAAAGTGTACTTTCTTCAAATCATAATCAAGTGTTTATCAACCAAATCTGTTACTATAAGAACTCGACCTGCTGGCACATTCCAGCCCCACCGGTGTTCTGGCTCCACTTGTTGACTGAGTGCTTCTTTCACTATTACTGGGTTTATTGGGAGATATTTTCCACTCTTTTTGGTGGGAGCAGGTAAAAGAGGAGAGGTTTTTCTTTTTAATTACTAACAGAGAAGAAATGAAAGTTTTACTAATGGCATATATGTTGGAGGAAACCAATATCATGCAAGGATGCAACAAATATGGAAAAAGAAAATGAAAATTCTTATCTCTTAGAAAATTTAAAGGAAGCAGTTATTACATAAAGTGAGAAGTTGGATTCAATTAGTTGTTTATAATGAAATAGACCAAATATTTTGAGCTCTCTAGAGCATAAAATATAAAGAATGTTCAATACTTACTGATTTTTAAGAACCAAAATTTCAGATGTTTATCACATCGATTGTGAGCATTTTATAGGTTGATATTATAGTTCAGTTGTAAACTTTTGTTGAAAATAGCAGTTTGGTTAACAGTGTAAATACTTTAATTATCGCATATTTGAGATCTGTTACAAATGATGTCATGTGCAAAATAAGAATTTATTGTTTGTAAAACAATAGTATTTCTAGTTCTCTTTTTAAAAATTGCTTGATGCTTCTAAACCTTCTTCTGTTATTCTCGTCCCTTTTACTTTTCCATGGAATTTGCAGTGTTCATCTCATATAATCTGTGAAAAATGTCAGGGTATTAACAATAAACAAAGCTTTAGAATTTACTCATTTCTGAAAGGCCATGTGCAATCTTGCTTACAGATTAATTCTTGCTTCAGAAAGAGCTATTTGTTTTCTTTGTGTCAAAATGAACTATATTTTTATATATAAGTCAGAACATATGTTTTTTTGTGGTATCTTCTATTTAATTCAAACTTAGTCATCAAAGATAACATGCAAGTGAGAATACATTGTATTTTAAAAAGCTAGAGATTTAATCTCTCAAGTAGATTATATTTTGTATTCCAAATCTTATGGCCCACCATCATAAAGAAGATTATATCTAGGATAGTTCATTAACATCTAATTGTGCATGTTCCACCCATGGCTAATTAGGCAGATCTGCATCTTACCAATTTTAGCTTCTCTTCTATGTTTTGCATTTAATGAAAACTTCACTGAATATTTTAATTGAATTAATTAATCCCCCCCAATATTATCAAAACTATGAGTTAATTTCATATGTATATTTTTCTTAAAGAAAATATAATTTTTGTAAAATGAAATAATATTCTAAATGTTAAAAGCAGTTATCAACATAAAATCATTGCAAGAGATTGTGTTTATGCTAAAAACGTCAAGAAAATTAAAATTCAGACACATTCATGAAATGTTCACACTATACTGGTATTTTTAGTTCATGTTACTAATGAGATCAATAAATATGATACTTAAGGAAAGAAAATATTAGTTGTGACAACAGAAAAGATGTTTCATGCCACTTTTTTCTATGTATTCATATTTGGCTGAACTATTAAGTTTCTTTTAATTCTTGAATTTCACATAAAGAAAGGTGTGTCTTACCCCCTTACAAATTATGAAAATCCTGCCCATAGTCCAAATTCTAGTTTAAAGGCTTCTTGCTTCACTTTCTTGGTAGCTAAAATATTCAGAATGTTTATGTGATATAATCCTCTTTTATTTCCTACTATTCATCTCAGTTATCTATTGATTTAAGCATCTATTAAGAAGAGTAGTGTTCAAATTTTGATGTGAATAAAATTACCTTGGCAGCTTGTGTACAATGTAGATCCCTGGTGCATACCTGAAAAATTATAATTTAACAGATCTAGGACAATATGCAGATCTTAACTTCTAAGAAGACCATGTAAACATTATTTCAAATTTAGCTATATGAGGTCTGAAAATGAAGTTTACGAACTTGCCACTGTGCACTTACGTTGGCAGCACTGTACAAACAACTCGGTAAGGTGTCATAACCTCGGTACATCTGTGTCTCACAGCTATGTTTGTGTTGATGTGTGGTGGTGTCTCACTGAATGGCACTTATTGTTGCATGTTTTTGTGTGCCATTGCAAGAACGTTGGCGCTTGAATTAGAGCAATGAACAAACACTGAATTTCTTGTAAAACTTGGCAAGACTGAAAGTGAAATCAGGGACATGTTAGTCCAAGTTTACAGGGATAATGCCATGAGTAAAACAGCTGTATACGAATAGATTAAATGTGTTTTTGACGGAAGAGAAAGTGTCACTGATAAAGAGAGGTCAGGGCTGCCAGTAATGAGGAGAACTGATGAAAACATTGCAAAAATTCATCTAGTTGTGCATCAAAATTGTCAGCTGACTATGAGAAGCATAGAAGACCAAGTAAACATCGATGGAGAAACAGGAAACTCTAAACTGAAAATCTTGGCATGAGAAAGGTGTATGCAAAAATGGTCCTGAAGGAGCTCACTGATGAACAAAAGCAAAGGAGAGTTTAAGTTTGCTCAGACTTGTGGAGAGGCAAAACAAAGTTTTGGGCCTCGTTATTACTGATGATGAAACATGAATGTACCAATACGCGCCTGAAATAAAGTATCAAAGTGCACGATGGAAGTCAGCCAATTCTCCATGACCAAAAATGTTGTCAGTCTAAATCAAGAGTCAAAATGATTTACTAACCTTTTTTGATATCAGAGGAATTGTTCATTATGAATTTGTAGCAACTGGACAAACAGTTAACCAAGTTTACTGTTTGGAAGCGCTGAAAAGCCTGCATGAAAAAGTTAAACAAAAACTACCTGCACTTTTCACCAACAACTCATGGCAATGCACCAGCTCACACGGCACTGTCTGTGAGAGAGTTTTTAGCCAGTACACAAATAACTGTATTGGAACACCCTCCCTACTCACCTGATCTGGCCCCCAGTGACTTTTTCTTTTCCCCGAAAATAAAGGAAATATTAAAAGGAAGACATTTTGATGACACTCAGGACAATGGTGATACAAAGATAGCTCTGTTGGCCATTCCAGGAAGAGTTCCAAAATTGCTTTGAAGGGTGGAGTCGGTGCCAGCGTCCGTCGGCGCACAGCTTCCCAAGGGGAGCACTTCGAAGGTGACCATAGTGATACTCAGCAGTAAGTTATGTACCACTTTTTGTAGGATGTTTGTGAAATTAATTGTCAGACTTTGTACTTCATTTCGTGTAAATATTATTTTTTCTCATTTCTTTCAAACACACTCTGAGGATTTTATTTTCCTGCCTCGGGCCAAAAAATCTCATTTATTTCCTGTATTTTAAAAAAATATCTTGTGACATTGCCTGGCATCTTGGAAGCACTCCAAAATAAAAAAAAAATAAAAAGTAGGCTACCGTTACTTTATTTCAGCCTTCATTTGTACACTGTGAACACTCTTCTACATTTATCATAAGCATTCTATCTTATGATAATGATGCCATTGAATGAACTTTAATTCTGTAATTATATGGATTTAAATCTTATAGCAAATCTTTATTTCCACATGCATATGTTCTTTACTTTCATTTGTATATTCTTTAACAGGATCATGTTTTCAGATCGATGTTTCTGTAAAGTTACATGCACAAGGAAACTCCTGAGATCTTACACATTTCACAATGATTTTTTTATCTTGCATTGTTCGTTAACAAGCCGTGATGAAATGCAACAATGTAAGGTTACACAACATACTCTACTCTAAATGTTCTTAGTATTTATTGTCTCATATTATTTTATTAATTACCAGTAATTTCAGGCTATTTATTTTTATCTTTTTAAGTGAACTGCAACATTTTTTAAGGTTTTTTTTAATTCATGTTTATTGTTAGACTTATTGGGGTGACATCTCTTAGCAAGGATTACATAGGTTTCAGGCATACAATTCCACAGTGCATTGTGAATTTGTTGTATAATAAGTTCACCACCTAATGTGACTTCTCTTTCCATCACCTTATATTAAGCTTCTCCTCCCTCCTCTCCCATCCCCTCCCCTTTCTCCCCTCCCTAACACACTCTTCCCCAAATAAACATTAAACTATTGATTGTGTCCATGGGTTGTTTGTTTGTTTGTTCATTTCTTTTCTCCTTGTTGCTTTCAGTTTTATATTCCACATGTGAGTGAAGTCATACAGTTCTTGGTTTTTTCTGTCTGGCTTATTTCACTAAGCATGATGATCTCCAGGTCCATTCATTTTGTTGCAAATGGCATTATTTCATCTTTTCTTACAGCTGCGTAATATTCCATTGTGTATATGTACTACAGCTTCTTTATCTAGTCATCTGTCGCAGGGCACTTTGGTTGTTTCCATGTTTTGGCCACTGTGAACAGCGCTGCAATGAACATTGGGGTACATAAGTCATTGCGGACAAAGGTTTTCAAGTCTTTTGAATAGATCCCCAGAACGGGGATTGCTGGATCAAATGGTAACTCCATTCCCAATTTTCTGAGGAACCTCCACACTGTCTTCCAAGTGGTTGTACCAGTTTGCACTCCCACCAGCCGTGTACCAGAGTTCCTTTTTCTCCACACCCTCTCCAGCACTTGTTATTCCTTGTTTTGTTGATAACAGCCATTCTGACAGGTGTGAGGTGGTATCTCATTGTGGTTTTGATTTGCATTTCCCTGATAGCTAATGAGGATGAGCATTTTTTCATATGTCTGCTGGCCATTTGTATTTCTTCGTGAGAGAAGTGTCTGTTTAGTTCTTCTGCCCACTTTTTAATTGGGTTGTTTGTGTTTTTGTTGTTAAGTCTTATTAGTTATTTATATATTTTAGATATTAGACCCTTATCTGATGCAAATATTTGCAAATATTTTCTCCCATTCAGTTGGCTGTCTCTTTGCCTTGTTGATGGTTTCTTTTGCTGTGCAGAAGCTTTTTAGTTTGATATAGTCCCATTCATTTATTTTTGCTTTTACTTCCCTTGCCTTTGAGGACAGGTTCATGAAGTCTTCCTTGAGTCCTAGGTCTATAAGTTTAGTACCTATGTCTTCTTCTAT